>JAFBJT010111052.1:3068-19359 GCA_016785325.1 Chascanopsetta lugubris
AGTCCTGGATCTCCTCCTTGGACTTGCTCCCGGTGTCGGCGGTTGCCGTGGCGACCTCGGCGCTGATGGAGTCCATGCTCCGGTACAGACGCGGGTGTTTGTCCTGTTTGGGGTACGGAGATAATCGAGTCTTGTCTCGGGCGGCGGCGGCGGCGGCGGCGGCGGCGGCGGCGGCGGCGGCGGTAGTGGCGGCGGCAGCGGCGGCGGCGGCGGCGGCGGCGGCCGGACTCTTTGCTCGCAGGGTCTCGGGACTCTTCTCTCTCCGGTCCGAGGTCTCGGATCCACAGACCCGGAGCGGATGTGGTCCGGAGGCGGAGCTACTGTTCAGGGAAAACCTCTCCAGGCTGCTCGCTCGCTCCAGCACAGACGGATAAACGCGACCTCTGGTCAGAGTGGGCGGGGCGTGTTTCCTCAGGCGTGTCGGACCCCCGGTGTCGTCCTGATGAAAAGCCTCAAACAGAAGCTCCGTCTCCTTTAACTGACGGAATCCTCCTTTACTGTGTCGGCCGGGGACCTGCTCCTGCTGCCCCTGACCCCGCCCACTCTTCTGCTCCTGCTGCCTCTGACCCCGCCCACTCTTCTGCTCTGAGATCGACGGAGGGGGGCGTGGCTCCAGGGAGATGTTGGTGTTGAAGGGGATCTCCAGCACATCTGGATCAGGATCAGGATCAGGATCTGGATCAGGATCTGGATCACGATCAGGATCTTGATCTGGATCAGGATCTTGATCTGGATCTGGATCTGGATCTGGATCAGGATCTTGATCTGGATCAGGAACTGGATCTTGATCTGGATCTTGATCTGGATCTTGATCTTGATCTGGATCAGGATCAGGATCTTGATCTGGATCAGGATCAGGATCTTGATCTGGATCAGGATCTGGATGATCAGACAGATTAAAGACGCCATCACTTCTCTGCAGGTTGTGTTTCTTCTGCTCCGCCTCCCGGATCTGTTTCTCCACGGGGGTCTCAGCCGAGGGGAGGGGCCGGACCCAGAGTTTGGGAATCACCGGAGGGTCGTGGAGAAAACCTTCATCATCTTCATCTTCATCTTCATCATCTTCATCCTCATCTTCCCTCCTGGTTTTCCTCTCATGTGGATTCTCCAGCATCTCGTTGTCCTGCTCTTCACTCTCCTTCTCCTCCTCCGTCTCAGTCCCGCCTCTCAGGTCCACGTCTCCTCCCTCCTTCGACCCTGACTCCTCCCCCTCCTCGCCGCCGCCTCGTGTTGCCGTGGCGACCTCCTGTCGTCGCTGCACCAGCTGCAGACGTTGGAGCAGTTCTTCTCCATGTTGGATTTCTGAGGAGAAACTTTGAGGCATCGAGTCGTCAGAGAACTCCGGGTCGGAATATCCAGATCTTAGGCTTTCGCCGCCGCCGCCGCCGCCGCCGCCGCCGCCGCTCTCCCGCCTCACCCAGTCCTTCCTCATCACTTCATAGTTCAAAGATCTGGAGTCCACGTGTTGTTGGTTGTGGTCGGTGACCTCAGAGGAACTCTGAGGAACCTGAGGTGGCGCAGAGTCGTGACCTCTGACCTTTAGATCGCGGCCTCTCTCCTCACGGGCGACGGGTTCCCAGCTTTTCTCTGTGGAAGCACAAAAATCCTCAACATCCATCGTGTCCTCAGCGGGGGGTCGGTCTTTGTCCGGCGGCGCGATGGCGTCCTCCGTCTGTGTCGTACCTGCTGTCACCTCCTCCTGCGTCTGCGGCGCCGGGCGCCTCCTCTCGGCGCGGCGCCAGTCTAAGCCGGCGGGATTAGCCTCAGCCTCTGTGGCGTCAGTCGCCCCGGCAGTCGAATGGGTCACACAGGAATTACCGAGCGCTCTGCTGCCGGTGCTGCCCCCTGCTGGCCGCTCCGCAGCACTGCCCCTCTGTGGGATGAAGACTGCGTCCGCACCCTCGTCGTCCATCAGGCCGCAGTACCTCCTCCTCACCGCGGGGGCAGCGCGCTCGGTCTCGGGGCTGGAGTGGGCATCGTCCTCAGAGAGCAGACCCTGGGGGCGGGGCCCAGGATCTCTGGTTTCCATGGGGACAAGAGGATGATGTCCTTTAATTTGCTCCTGTTTTGAAAGAAATTAACAAATGATTTCATATCATTTTCAGGAACAATGTTTGATCTGTTTATTATGATGCAGTTCAGCTCAGCTCTGGTTGGACGAAGGTGGAAGTTGAACTTATTGTTTTCATTTTATTCATATGATTAATAATCTAATCAGTCAGTTTAGAAAAAGAACTTCCTTATTACCGATCAATATTTGTTTTCCCCCCAAACCTCCTCAGTCGTAATTGTAGATGATGGGTTTTGACTCGTCAGCAGGATTTGTTGTGAATGTGGAAGCTCCTCCGCGACAGCGTCAGTTTCCTTTGTGCCTTTGAGCAACAGGTTCAGCTGCTCACTCTCTTCTGCTGATGAAGGGAATCAATAAGCAGCTTTGCTCCGTGTGTTTCCAGCACACGCTACACGCTAAGCATCTGCACGTATGACACGCTCATCATCTGCATATTACTCTTTTACTCCTCATGCATATTCATGAGCAGCCTCATGCATATTCATGAGCACCATGTCCACACCTGTCACTTCATGTACTTTGAATATAAGTGGATGAATCACAGTATGAACAGGAAGTCGTTTCTGAACATGAACCTCTGTCTAATCTGCAGCAGGTGTCACATCTATATTTAGGCTTCAATCTGGTGACGCTCTGGATTATCAACAACAACACGCTGTTTCATATCAGCATGTCCAGCAAATCCACATATTCAAGTCATTTCATGGGTTCATCTGTTTATTCCACAACGATTCCTCTTTGTTGTCATGTGAGAGGATTTGAAATCTTTATGTTTGAATTATGATTCGACTCAAACACTCGACTCGGCTCCTTTTCTCCTGTCGTTATTCAGTTATTCTGTTTTGTTTGTTCGCGGCTCGTTTTTACAAATATTTCTTTTACACGTGATGATTTGAAAGATTTGAGCTGCTGAGGATTTTACAACTGTACCTTTAAAAGCTGTCGTTTAACTAGAAATAAAGAATAAATCATCAGAGAAATGTAAATCTGGTAGAAGAGAAATGTGTGAAGTGAAAAACAAACCTGTTTGTGCTCCTGCAGCCATCGTCTGTTGGTGAGAACCGGATCAATATGAACGATGATCCACTTATCAGCTGTTACCTGCTGCCTGTCGTCATGTGAGTGAACACAATCCTCACACACACACACACACACACACACACACACTCTGATAATGTCATACTTACATACAGTAAAAATCGTAAATATTATTCTTAATGTTGTTTCATGTATTTTTTCCTTTATGTTTTTTGTAAATGACAGTAGAATTATTCCCAAAACTTTATTGTCTGTAGATATAAACTCCAGCTGTTTCCACCCTGTAATTCCACCTTTTAACCACTAGAGTGAGTCAGGAGCAAACACAGCGCTGAGTCTGCGTCGACACCAGCTGACGTTCTCTCGCGTCTCGCCACAGTTTCACTGTTTCCCTGCAGATTAGACAGATAGTGACATCACTTCCTGTTTGACTTTCAGAGTAAAAGCCCAGAGTCATGTGTCTTGTGGACAGACGTGTTTTAAAAAAAGGCATTTATTTTTTTTAATGATTGACATGACATTTCTCAGCTCATGATTTAAAGGTGCAGTGTGTAAGATTTGCCTCTCAATTGAACAGATGTATTCATGCTGAGTGTAGAATCGTCGAAACGTGATATTTTAATCAGCACCGGGAGCAGCTCCTCTCCACTAGAGGGCGCCATGTTACACCACCATGTTTTTACAGTAGCCCAGAATGGACAAACTTCACCACTGGGTGTCTCTCATCCCTACACACTGCACATATAAGACACATCAAGATGGACGACCGAAGAGCTCTTTAAAAAGTAAACATTTGTCATGTTTTTTTAATTCATGTTTCAGACCAAGTGATTGAATTTAAAGGACGAGTGCCAACATTTAATCTCTGGCTGATTTAGAAATAAGCAACATGAAGCTCTGATTTAACAATAACAATGAAGAAACATCAGTTTTCCCTCCTTTCATCCATCTTTGGTTCTTTGGTTCTTTGGTTCTTTGGTTCTTTCCATTGATGAAGGAAACAGAAAAACACAAAGGATGAAAAGATAAAAAAGGTGGAGAGAAAAAACAAAGTCAGCTCAGGTTGTAATTCTCCACTTTGTCCTGCAGGGGGCAGGAGTGGATGTTTGATAGCACCTCAGAGAGCTGGTGGTTTCATCCCTTCAGTCTCAGTTTGTGTGTGAAGCACCAGGACCAGGTCCAGGTCCAGGTCCAGGTCCAGGTCCAGGACCAGGACCAGGACCAGGACCAGGACTAGGACCAGGACCAGGACCAGGACCAGGTCCAGGACCAGGACCAGGACCAGGACCAGGACCAGGACCAGGTCCGGGTCCAGGTCCAGGACCAGGACCAGTCAGCGGTTCCTAAAGGCTCAGTTTGATGATTAAAGGAACAGTCCCTCTCACATGAGGGAGCAGCACTGGCAGGTTTTTGTTTTCCCGCCTGATCTCGTCTCGTCTCGCTCTTTGTCTCGATCCTCTTCCTGGACTTTGTCGGCGGATCCGGATCCGTCCAGCGGGACTTCCTGAAATCCATCCCCCTGGGCGCCGCCCGCCGCCTCCTGCTCCGGCGCCTCCTTTACGGCAGATGGCGCCGCAGCCGATGTCTCGGGTTCTACGACGTACTCCTCTCCGTCCTCGGTGATGATGACCCGCTCGGCGGTCATCATCCCCTCCTCGCCGTCCGCCGGGCCGCCGGTGGCGTCGGCGTATCCCAGGAAGAGCAGAGTGACGGGTCCGTCCTGCAGCCGCTGGGCGTCCACGCCGTCCACGCCCATCTCTGCCGTGATCACCTCGCCGTCCGTTCGAACCCTCTCGCTCACAGTGACGCGCTTCACGCTTAGCTCCGCCCCCATCTCCTTCCCTCTGGAGGCGTCGACCTGCGTGTTTTGGCTTCCTGACACCGACGGAAGTTTCTCCATCGAAGATGTCGACGGCGGCGCCGGCGCATTCTCCGTGGCCCGGGGCAGGATGGTGACGTCATGGAGCAGCGCCTCCATCCCCACGCTGTCGATGGCGCTCAGGATCTGTCCCAGCTCCTCGGAGGAGGGTTGACCCCCCGACCCCCCCACCGTGTGGATGCTCTTCCTGCCGTCGTCGAACACCGTGTTGGCGTTTTCAGCCGAGGTCGAGGTGGGCGCCACGGATCTGATGACGGTGGCGCCCGTCTTCGGATCCTTTTCCACCTGAATCTCCAACGTTCCCAAAACTGAGACGACAGGAAGAGAGGGATTACAACTTTTAAATCTGAGTTTAAAATAAAAACATCAAACTATATCACATCAAAGTCAAATATTAAATTCAAATATTCAAAACATCAAATCAAAGAAACTGGAGGCCGAACCTTGAGGACGCTCCCTGAACTCATGACCCCTGAATGTATTAAGAAGGTTAAAGGTCATCAGAGGTCAAAGCGCCACAACAAATCAAATATAAAAGAATAAAACAGAAGCGCGGCCGAGGTCCGACTCTGGATTCAAGAGTCACTGTTTGAAATAAGAAATACTTCACTGAGACGAAAAGGGACTGAAACTGAAGTGTGCTCTCTGTCGCCCTCTAGATTCAACCTGGGAATGACACCACCCAACAAACAGGTCTGTCTCTGAGCCTCTCACCCGATCGTCCGTCTTTCCCGCCGCCAGGAAACGAACCCGTCGCCATTTTGATCGTCAGCCGCGCGTCACTCTGAAAAATAAACACGTCAACACGAATAACAAGCTAATGACGCCAAAGCAGAACATAATAATAGTAATAGGTATTGTTATTATTATAAACGTTTATTGATTCAAAATAACAATAATCATTATTATTCTTATCCATTCTTAGTCATCTGCAGCAGCAGTGTTCACCAGCAGGGGGCAGCAGGGAGCTTCATAGTATGATCACAGTCTAACAATACGTCTATTTACTCAATCAATAAAGTTTTCTGAATGTAAACAGCAGGAACTAACCCTAGAGAATGAAGCACTTCCTGTTTCCTGTCATTTGATCAAAATAAAAACCTCGTTTTTACTTTGAAACTCAGACAGGAAGTGATGTAAATGATAAAGAGGCAGGCTGAGGGCTGCAGTGACTCCTGACTCACTCTAGTGGTGAAGCAGTGGTATTACAGCGCAGCCAGATAACACTGAGGTTATTCCTTCACTAATTCACTGTATCTCATTCCTGCACATTTGAAGATCCATGAGCTCCTTAAGCTCTAATTCATTTGATGTTTCCGCCTCGTTCGTGGAATTTGTTTGTCTCCAAACTTGACTTGAAATAATCCGGATAAACCTCCGGCCTCGTGACGTCGGTCTGCAACGAGGAGCATCTTTTGTTGAATCCTCAGAGAGAAGCTGTTGTTTCAGACGTGGCTTCATTCTGTCGCCGGATTGAACGGCTCCTCCTCAGGCTGAGATCTGCTTCTGCTCAGTTCTGGTCTGGCGCCTCACGACAGGGATCCTGAGGCGCCAGAGTCAGACAGGAAGCTGAGGCTGAGACAACCACCGCGACCACGTGTGAAGCAAACGATGAACCTCTCACCTTCTTCTTCTCTGTGCTGCTGCTGGTGTTTGTGGTGGTGGTGGTGTTTGTGGTGTTTGTGGTGGTGGTCGTCGTGGTGATTGTGGTGGTGGTCGTGGTCTGTGAAGGAAGAAATGATTTTCATCACAACGTTTCAAAGTGAACTCAGCAGCTGAGCTCAGAGCGTCTCATCATCTCAGAGACCAACAAACATCTCAGTCATGTTGTTAATGTGGGGCCGAGCTAAATTTACGCACTGTCCCTTTAAAAACATCCAGCTAAACATTTTACTGAGCTCAAAGTTCACGACTTTAAATAAACACAACTTTATTTTTGTGTCTGTCCAAAGATGCATTTGTTGGTTTCATTAACTGACGACATTCACTGAATATGAATGTGATTGTGTTAAGACAGCAGTTGTTGTTGTTGTTGTTGTTGTTGTTGTTGTTGTTGTTGTTTTTGTATATTTTATTCATGACACATAATTTGAGTTTCTCATTTCCTCTGCGAGTAAAGTCAGATATTTTTTAGTTTTGCTGTTTGTCGTTTACCGCTGCCAAAGCTCCGCCCCCTCTGGCACCGCGCCAAACCGAGTGTGATTATTGATCCTGATTTTTGAATTCAGTTTTGAATTAGTTTTGATTTGTGGGAGGGGGGGTGAGGAGGGGGGGGGTGAGGAGGGGGGGGTGGGTGGGGGTGGGGGGTTCCAGATGGATAATGTTTCATCTGCACGTTGTCCTTCAGCTTATGAGGAATATTAGGTTGAAATGTGCGGACGGGGAGGGGGAGGATTTTGCTGTTAAAACGACTTAAAGGTGCAGTGCGTAAGGTTTCGGTCATTTTTGTCGCTTCTGAAAATATTCCAAAACAATGACATACGGACATTTGCATGAATTTATAATCACCGAAATGTTGTTTTTATTTGTTGTTGTTGTTTTCCATTTCTCTTAAATGAGCCCATTAAAGTATATATATATACGTGAGGAGTGGGTCCTCTCTTCGGGGCCCACCATGTTTTTACAGTAATAAAAGTGATCATGTGTTTTAATGACGACTGAAATGTACCACAGGTTCTCCTGTACGTTCAGAAGGTTGAGGGTGAGGTGCTGGATACAACATGCAACTTCACCTCTAGATGTCACCAAATCTTACACACTGCGCCTTCAAATGAGCCGCACGCTCAAAGAAATCACTGTAACGGTTTTGTCTAACACCTGCTCTGCTAAACGAATTGCATCCATTCGGTTGGAATAGGTTTTTGTTGTTTGGTTTTTTTAATGTAAGCCGATTGTTTCTCCCTTGCTCAGTGACTGTCACCATGGCTGCGAGCACTAGATTGGATTCAGGGGATGCATTGATGTAAGTTGGCAGATACTTAAAAAAAAAAATAAAAAGAAAGAAAAAGCCTCCAATTTCAGGGTTTAATCTTCAGAATGCGTGACAGTGCTGATCCAGCACGTTCAGGCAAATATTTCTCAACCCTCCAAACTATCAGCCATCTTCCGCGCGAGCCCCGTCACCTCCATCCGTCTCAGACACCGTCTACGTCCAAACATTGATTCTACAGAGCAGGTGAACTACACACAGTCGTTGCCGGCGGCTTCATCTCCCGTTACTCTCGTGCATTCGTTGCCGATGCGGCGTCTTTGCGGCAGGAGTCTGAGCGCCGCCGCCTCACAGGCTGCTTCTCCTTCTTCTGTGTTGTGTGGAGGAGCCAGAGGAGAGATCCTGAGAAACAGATGTTACCAAACACAGCGTGAAGGGAAAAGTTTTCCGTGCTCCACTGTAACTCTGCATCTGTGTGACGCTTCTGTTTGTTGTTGGAACCTGGAAAAGTTTTCACGCACTTCAACGTCAACTTCCTGTAAGTTACTTTAATGAGACTTTGGCGACTGAACCCTACTTCGCACCTTTTACATTATTTTTTATATTTCCGTGGTTGTCATCAATTATTTACAAAGACCTTAACGTTTTTATGGCTAATAATACATTAACAATAACTACCCCAAATGTATTTATTTATTTATTTAATATATTTATTTATTTACATAATAATGATATATTATAATAATAATAATAATGGCAACAATAAAAGTTATGATACTTATAATCCTACAACTACAACTTCTACTACTACTACAGTTTTAATTATTATTACCATCATTATTATTAACAACCGTAGTTCACCAAATTTGACTACTTTAAAAAAAATGTATATGAGGATTACATGATGTTATTAACGGTGCCTTTATTCAATATGCGGTACACATATTGTATTGTGCTCTTTGATGTGAATGCACCTGTAAAGTAAGTTGAGACTTGACTAAAAAAGTTAGCTTGAAAAATATATAAATAAATGAAGATTTACGTAGTATTCGTGATTTCTCTGCATTCACCTCTTGAGATCACCGGCGGGATTCATCAATACGCAGCCTTCAAACGTTCCGCGCGAGTGTGAGACTCTCAGCTGTAGGTGATTGTTCTTTGTTTCGGTGAAGCTGCACTTTGAAGGTGCCGCGTCCTCCAGACGGTCAAGGGTACATCCCCGACTTCTTTGAGGCTCCGTAGCCCTGGGGCGTCCCTCGGAACAATTTACCATCCCAGGCATCTGAAGGAAGCGGAAGCGGGTGACATCATGCTGTTCCTGTCTTCTGCTCAGCACAGTGCCACACTCCGCCAACTGTCTGCTAAACTTTCCGGGCAACTTCCTGACACAGGTCCTTCTAAAAATGGAAATGTGCTGATGTGGAAGGTTGTAACGCAGCTTGGGACGAACTCTTACCTGTGTTTTTTTCTAAATTTCTGCTCATGTTCTGGCCCCTGTTTGCTCTTTTTTGCAGCATAACCATGGATGTAGTATTAATAGAACAGGACATGGCAGCTCCCCTTAGACTCAGGCCTTTTTTTCCCCCTGTGGCCACTCGCGGTACTGCAACAAGAACTACCCATACAGCCCAACTAGACCACAGTACAAATTTACATGTCATCAGGACACCTCGAAACATACTCATAGATAATTTGCACTCCATCCCTCCAGCAAAATGTGTTGAAATCATTCTCGCTGACCCCAACCCTAAAAAAAAAAAAACCTAAATCAAGAACCTAAAAATTCTTGCTCTGAATCAATAGATGATTTATTCAAAAGTCCACAATAGTAATTTACATGCCTTCGGGACTCCTCGTGATCAACCCGTAAACAATTATTTGTATATTGTATTCGATGTATTTACGGATGTTTCATACAGGCCTTGTGTTGGTGTGCGTGGTGCAGGCTGGTAAAGATTTGACCACTGGATGGATGTGACCGTTGGTCTATCATCGGTGCAGAGACACAGCAGTGTGTGCTGTCAATACTCAATCGAGTCATGCCTGGTGGTGGTGGTGGTGGTGGTGGTGGTGGTGGGGATCTGGGCCTGATCCCGGATAATGACACCACCCAGACTCATAGAGGGAGGAGTGGATGTACTTTCCTTTGGGGCAGGGGCAGGAGATAAGCATCTTCTGTGTGTGAGGCTCCCATCGGAATCCACTGCATGACCACAGGAAGATGTGGCTGTTTATATACAGACACTGGAGGTCTGAGGAAATCTGGTGTTTCCAAGAACATGTTTAAATTGTGGTTACGCTGAAGCTCTCGTGTGTCCGTACGATATTATATATGTGTATGGAGATAAAGCGGGAGAGTAACATGTATGGTAGCTCACGGGAGACAGATTTGTGAACTGAAAACAGAAGCAACAAAGATTCCATACACAACTGAACGTAGATGGGTTGATCGGTCAGTTGGCTGGACGGACGGTGGTATGTTTGCGTGGTTGCTCGATAGGTTAGTTGATTCGTTGGTTGGTAGTAAGGTAAGTTGAATGGTTAGTCGATTGGTTGGTTTTCTTGGGGGGCTGTTTGGTGGGTTGTTTGCTCAGTTCTATTGTTCGTTGGTTGGTTTGGGTTGGTTTCTATGTTATTTGGTGGGCTCCTTGATTAGTTGGTTGGTAACATGGTAAATTGAATGATTAGTTGGTTGATTGGTCGGTCAGTTGTTTGGTTAAATGCTTTATTTTCTTGCCAGACTTGATCAAACTTTATTTGAATGGATTTGCGGCGGTTCCAGGGTTTTTCTAATAATTATCATTTAATCGAGGACCCTCTGTGTGTGTGTGTGTGTGTGTGCGTGTGTGTGTGCATATGTGTGTGCGTATGTGTGTGCGTGTGTGTGTGTAATTCACTGCAGGTTAATTGACTTTGAGAGGACTGTTGGGCCTTGGCGGAGGAATGCACTCTGCTTAGTTCCGTTCCAGTTCTGAAGTGAGAGTGTAAGCACCAGTAATTGTTCTGGGTCACCCCTTCACCGATGCCAGAGAGTGAGATTACACCATTTGTTTAAATACCGCCTGGTCAAAAGGATAAACTCTGATCAAACGGATGAGAATTGCCGTCTCACAATCCACCCTTTTCTGTGTT
This sequence comes from Chascanopsetta lugubris, assembly GCA_016785325.1. Classification (NCBI taxonomy): domain Eukaryota; kingdom Metazoa; phylum Chordata; class Actinopteri; order Pleuronectiformes; family Bothidae; genus Chascanopsetta; species Chascanopsetta lugubris. The sequence continues at coordinate 14,118 of JAFBJT010111052.1, forward strand.
TGGGCTGGCGACGGAAAACAAGGACAACTGGCACAATGCTGACAATCATCAAACACAGATGTTCAAATCCATGCAAGGGTATTGCCACTCGTTTGGTGGCGGTCCAACGCGACGACCGCGAAACGAGAGCGATGACGATGAGTGGAACGGTCAGAACAAAAGAGTGAAATTTGAAATGCAGCACATTTCCTAATCAGGCCCGTGTTAACAAGCAGCTTTGATTGCAGCTCGGGATCAATTATTGCTCCCGTTAAAGCCACAAAATGAACCTGTTGTTTGGGGAAATATCCCGCCTGTTGCTCCATCTGCATGGCAGAAGGTAAAGGGGGTAGGGGGGGAGGGGCCGGGGGGGGGGTGGCTGTATGGATTCCTTTGTTTAGGGAAAAGAGTGTCTGCAGGGCTTCTCTGAGGTGCCACTTGTCATTGAAGGAGTAGGGAGCGATAACCTGGGGGCCTGCAGATAAGTGAATCTAAAGACCTCAATAAAAGCCTGAGCCGGGAGAGGAGGAAGACGTGGGCAGGTATTAGTCCATCCATCATTTCCCTCACCCCATCAGAGAGGACCAAAAATATACCGCTCTCATCTAATCTGCCTAGTTCTCACCATCGTCGTCATCGTGGCCCCAGATAACCAGCCGAGGATAATCCCTGGATCGGTGATGACCAGAGGTTGGGTTTACGACTGGAGGGTCTTTTACTCCGCTGAGGAAAGATCTGCATGGCAGAAGGTAAAGGGAGTAGTGGGGGAGGGGCCGGGGGGGGGGTGGCTGTATGGATTCCTTTGTTTAGGGAAAAGAGTGTCTGCAGGGCTTCTCTGAGGTGCCACTTGTCATTGAAGGAGTAGGGAGCGATAACCTGGGGGCCTGCAGATAAGTGAATCTAAAGACCTCAATAAAAGCCTGAGCCGGGAGAGGAGGAAGACGTGGGCAGGTATTAGTCCATCCATCATTTCCCTCACCCCATCAGAGAGGACCAAAAATATACCGCTCTCATCTAATCTGCCTAGTTCTCGCCATCGTCGTCATCGTGGCCCCAGATAACCAGCCGAGGATAATCCCTGGATCGGTGATGACCAGAGGTTGGGTTTACGACTGGAGGGTCTTTTACTCCGCTGAGGAAAGGTGGAGAAACTTGAAAGCGTCATATGATAATATAACATATCCTATTCTTTCATATTTCTTCATGTCTTGGGGTTATTTTTAGTGAGGGGCAACCCTAAACCTCACCGTTACCCTCACCCTCAAGCTCAATACATACTCCGCGAGAACAGGGAACTTTGTTCTTGCTCCCGGCGCGGCAAGAACGAGAACAAAGTTCCCACTGGCCAGGACATTTCAGACTCCACAAGAACTTTGAGTGCAGAACTAAAAAAAAAATGGTCTGACCCTTCTGACCCCTGAGCCACAGGCACCTCTTTTTGTGGAAATCCCTGTAATCGCATTTACATACCCCCACTGACGCAAGCCCAATGACTGGGACGCAAACCTATACCCTTCTAAAAGGTATGATAAACAATGACATGTCAAACATATCTGAAAAAATAGATTTTGGAAAAGTTGTTTTTATTCTATTTGCTACACATTGCCTTTGAGATGATCCCGTGCTGAATAACTCTCTTGATTTGATCAAGACCCTGTAATGCAGTAGATTAGTTGAACCTATGCTATTCTGTAGGATATTGGTCTAAATCCATATGATTGCATTCACTCCATCAATAGACTCTGTAGGTATGCTGGTATTGTATAGAGCTGCTATTCAAACTTCTCACTCAAGTCTCCACCTGTGACAGCGTGAAGGGAAATGTTGCCGAGACGCGCCGCGGTCCGATCAATAGCAAACCGACCTTGGTCGCAACCACTGCAACATTTCGTGTCCCACCTCGAGGTCGCCGCCCCCGGATCCCCCGCTTGTTCCTGCCCCCTTTGATCTTTCATTGTGGGCTTTAATGAGTACCGTGAAAAGCGGGTCATTTGCTCAACGCTCGCCTCGCATCCCCATCAGCAGGCGCGCGACGTTGGCTCCACTAAAACTCAAGCCAGAGGTCGTCATCAGTGAATTAATTGCAGAGTGCGCGAGACGGATTCCTGGACAACATATTGATCCCGGGGTGTTGAATATGCTAAACGTTTGTCTGACGGAGGTGCGGCAAGAATCCCTGATAGCATCTCCGCCCGAATACCCCCCATGAATTTATAGGTGTAGTCTCATTGAGGAGGACTGGAATAGTAGAATCTCGGCTGCCAGCGTTTGAATTCTGTCCTTTGCTTTTGTCTCCGCCAATTACCGTGTTAGATAAACCCGTGATTAAAATCCCTAATACCTCCATTATTGATGTTTGCTTTTGTACCTCGCAGATTTCAAACGTTGTGCTTCCAGCTAAGACGATGTAATTTCATTTTAATGAAGATGCGTGTGTTCGACTATTCTCAAACTTCTGTGTGTTTACGTGTGCACGTTACCCGGGAGGCCTATGATGTTGTTTTAAAGAAGTCTCTACGACTCCAGGCACAACTCATCACAACTTTTACTTTCACGGCCTTCCCCTGCGCAAGGACTTCTGGTGACATTTGGAAAAGTTTGGAGATTAGAAGATGGCGCCGTCAATCCAAACTTGTCAATCCAAACACCTTGAACACATGGATTCTAAAGGGAGAGTTGCGCTCCCATTGGTCTCGGACGAAGGCACTTTTATTGCTACGATCCCAGCAGTCACAATCCCTGCAGGATGCTTTGTCCATGTCTGGTTTTGAACTTCACCCCAACAACCCGAACACCCATCTGTCATCTGCATGTGAAGTCTGAGCGAAGACGTGTGTCGTCACGTTCTGGCAGAGGGAAACGGAACGACTGTACATCCTATTTAATTACCTCCAGCTCGGCCCAAGGCCTGTGTGTGGACTTCTGTTCCGACGCCACCACGCAGTGCGTCCTCCTGTGGTGGAGAAGAGGCCGCCTTTGATAACGCTTGTAACCAAGCTATGGGAATCATGAGTCGGCGGTTCTTAGATCTATTTGGAATTTTAATTGTTTGCTCCCCCGCCGTTTTCAGGAATGAGTTGTTGTGCACATGATGACGCCAGATTCCAACTTGTCATCGCTTGATCGCTTTCCAATTCTTTCCTTTGAAGCCTTATAATCATTATCATATGAAGTTTGTTGGAAAAGGGGATATAGTACCACTTCAGAACCCTTCCCAAACACAAACTTACTTCTGTCCTCCCATCCCCCAGGTTCTAATGCAGATTGTCACTCAGGCAGTCGTCTTGTTTAAGCCCATAGATCCTTAGGTGATGAGTCATTTTCTCAGACTGTATTGACAAAGCTTCTCTGGAACCACAGGAGAAATTATAAAGCAAATTAAAAGGGCTGTGGCTTCTTAATTGACATTGCTCTAAAAAACACATCGGAATCAAATGATCTCCATAGTCCAGCGTTAGAAATATGGATTTGCTGTTCTGATATCTCACTTTATATTTGAATCGTGACAAACAGAGATAAGAACGATAAAGTTGACCTTTTGACCACAACATTAGACCTTTGTTGACCTTCTAATCCTGCATCAACAACAAGTAGGCCAATCCCATTCTCTCCAACTGCCCGTCAGGCCTGATGTTCACAGCTTAACACAGAACAAATGCAGAGGAGTCTGGTTCTGCTCCAGAGGACAAATAATTCTGCTGAGCACAGGTCAGATCTAATGAGACCTAAAAGTCCGGTGGTGTTCAGCTCGTTACGCTTCTCCTCACAAACTGGGTCAGAATCAAAGGTCCACACCAGGGAGGGAGGCGCTAACCACCCGGATCTGAGCGGCACAGAGCACTCTCCCTCTAATGGGCCTCATTAGCTGCATACATTTGAACTCAGTGCTACACATAAAATGGACATTCCTGCACACACACACACACACACACACACATACACACACACACACACACACACACACACACACACACACACAAACACATGCACACGCACGCACACACAAGTGATAATACAAGGATCTGCATTCCAATAGAAAACTAAACTCTATGCTAATCTCTGTCATTGCATTGTCCTCTTCATCTTGTTTATGCTGTGTTCTGTAGGTGTGGGTGTGTGTGGGTATATATATGTTTGTTTGTAGTTTATTTTGCTGCAGCACCACGATTTCCCCAATGGGAATAAATACAGTTCTATTCTATTCTATTCCATTCTACTCAAGCACTCTCAAGAACACTAGGAAAGTAATGGTATCGATGCACTTGCGGTAAAAAGCCACACTAGAAGCTCCTGAATCGGCTATTTTCACCCAATAATAGAGAATGTGAGATATTTAAAATGACAGAAATACTCATGGACTCCTGTTCCACCGCAGGGCTTTTCTTCCTCCTATCCTGCTGTTTCATTATGCGCCACGAGTACCAGTGACTACACAATACAAACCCACCACGCCTCCGACTAACATCATTGTCATGCAGCAGCTCCCAGTTCAGTCATATTCTCCCCGCTCACATCTCCCAAACCAAAGCTCCCTCACAAAGCCTCATAAAGATCGGGAGCCCCGGGAGGAGGCGAAGTGCAGAATACCAAAGGGTGCCAGGTGCTGCGTTTATTTAAAAAAAATAAAACATAAAATAAAAAAAGAACAAAAAGCGCAGGACTCTGCTTAACCAGAGATGCATTATTTAAAAGACATCCGAGAGGCATAAATAGAGTGAATGCATGACAAGGCCCCAACAATCTGTAGCCCCTAACAGGCCCCTGGTGGTCTTAGTGTCGTCTTCTAGTGTGAGATCAGTCCACGCGCCCCCCCCCCCACCCACCCCCACCCCCCAGGCTCATATAACAAGCTGTTTGTCTTAGTATGACCTTGGCGGCATATTTCCATGATGATTTAGCCCCATTAGCTCGCCCGCTGATATCATAGCTTTTTATTTTTTTTTCCAAAGGCAATAAATGTTACCACGGTAACTGTTCCGCGCTCTGGTGACCGCGTCGCAGACGAGCTTGGATATATCTCACCTCAAAACGTCAAGGTCAGAGCGATCACCGCGTCCTCGTCCTCACCGAGCGATGGGCGAGGGGCTCCTGGAACCATTCACTTTCACGATGCTGTCGGTCGGTAACTAGTTACTTTTTCTGTCAAGTAACCGGTAACTATAACAAGTAACTTTCGTTGCTGTGACGCGGTGACGCAGTTGGCTACTTTTTGGGTGAAGTAACTCGTAACTATAACGCGTAACATTTACATTGCTGTAACTCA
>JAFBJT010111053.1:0-53049 GCA_016785325.1 Chascanopsetta lugubris
CACTTCACAAAGCATATTCAAAACTGATACACTGACCCTTTAAATAGACATAAGATTTTTAGCCAAACTTCATAATATATTGAAAATTTAACGCCCTCTGTATTTTAATGAGGAAAAGAAATCATGATTTTCCACTAGCAAAATATCAGGATGTGCATTACCACCATGTCTCCAGATGGTGGAGCACTTGGAGTTAATAATAAATTACTTATGCACTTCAAACTGTTAGTAAGCCTGTCATTTTACTCTTTAAAGGGGAATGATACAAAATTACAGTTAAATTAAATATTATTTATCAAAAATCAAAGTATTTGCTTATTACTGTTCAAATACAAAAGCCTGACAGCCACAACAAATGAGACATAGACTATTTAGATACACTGTAGACCTTGTTTATACTTCAAGGTAATTTAGGTAATGTTAGTTTCATTTATTTATTTTTCCAATGGCAACACTTGAATATAAAAAAAAGTATACAGTTGATTATTTGAGAGTATAATCACCCGCATGTACAAAATTGTGTTTTAATTACATATATACTAGTACCAAAAGTAAGTCCTCACTGAGAGGCTGCCATTTTCACAGTGGCCCAGAAGGGACAAAACAAAAACGTTTTAAAGTGTTGGTAGTAACTGGGGGCTATCATATGTCTTCTTTCATGGTTACATTGGAAAATTGAGTGGAGCGTATTCACCACTAGGTGTCACTCAATCGTACACATTGCACCTTTAAAATGTTGAGAACTAAATGTGTCGTATGTTTAACCAGAAGTAAGAGTGCAGTGGGAGGGCTCAGTGTGCGTGATGCTCGCTGTTCGTGTTGTGATCTGAGCTCCTGTTTCAATCACTGGCGTCAGAGACAGACGGACGGAACGACTCTAACCTTCTTTTCCCACCGTCCCCTCGAACAACGTAAATATTGTTCGTGAATCGCGCTTCTCTTTGCGCTACTCCTATTTGGGGTTTTAATTTGATAGCGCCTCGCGGGACTTAGTTTGGAGATTATCCCTCTTCGCGGTGTCACTGAGGATCCGACGGATTTTTCCCTTCTCCACTACGACTTGGAAAATCATTTCTTACGTGATTTACCTAAAGGGACTCGTTGGAGAATCCCACTAAGGGAGCTCGACGCTACGGTCGCATTCACCGGATATTAGAACGTTTACGTGAAGTTGTACGCCTTTTTCGCAGCTTCGACTTTTCCCTCTTTTCTTTGAATGCCTTGCAAATATGATGATGTCACCGACGCCACTTTTTCCTGAAGTTATGGCGGAGCACAACTTTTCTAACTTCTCTTGGTGAGCGAACACACACTCACACAATACAGACAGACACACACACACACACACACACACACACACTCACAGACTGTTAGCTACACTTAGCTTGCAGTTTACTTTGTGTTGAAAAATGCTAACACTGCTTCTACTTCGTGACCACCGAGCAGACGTGTCGTTAGCAAGTGAGATTTGAATGGAGGCTAAAACAGTGCTGTGCAGTCAAGTTGAACGCAGTAGTTAGTTTGGGCCTCAATTCTGGCAGAAATTCACTGTTATGTTATTTGGACCCACCGGGCCTCCATGAAAACACACTCGTAAGTGCTATCATGTTGTGTTGTTGTGGTTGTTTCCGCGACTTGTGTTTTACCTTGTTTTCTCCCAGCAAACATGCTAACACTGATCTCACCTACATTTTTAACTATGCACACTTAAGGCAACTATCACACCCCCATTCGTGTGTGTGTGTGTGTGTGTGTGTGTGTGTGTGTGTGTGTGTTGTGTACATTGACCACCTGTGAGCCAGATCTAATCAGACGTGAGTATTCAGTGTGTAAGATTTGGTGACATCTAGTGGTGAACTTACAGCTGAATCCCCCTCAGCCTTCCTTTCCTACCGTACAGGAGAACATATGGTGGCCTTTAATCATCTTTCCAACCCAGAGGGCAAACAGTCCATTCTGCACTACTGGTAAAACATGGTGGTGCATCATGGTGTCTGTCATCAACAGGGCCCACTTACCTGTGAAAAAGTAAGCCACTTTAGGTTCATTGAAAACAGCGTTTGTAGAATTGAATGCTGCTATAGGTTTCCCACATGCTTGAAAAGGAAGTTCTATTTGTGGGGTTTCCATCTGCAATATGCAACTTCACTATTATGTGTCACTAAATCCTACACATTTGATCTGTAATGGTCCAGGGTGCAAGATTGTGAGTTTTTCCCATTTCCATTTGTAGAAATTTCAACAAAAAAAAAAAAAGAATCAGAAAATTGTTGTTTTCATTACCTTTATAAGGAGGCATCTGTTTACACTATAAGTCGATCCTCTCTCCGAAGGCTGCCATGTTGCATCACCATGTTCTCATAGTAGTCCGGACGGGTCAAACTAAACACCATTTGAGTTTTGAAGGCTCACTGAGGGCTATCGTGGGTTCTCCTACACGCTCGGAAAGGTGAGAGGTATTGAGCTGCAACTTCAAATTCACCACTAAATCTATAACTGTACCTTTAATCATTTCAGGACATTATCATATTGTACATTCTTTCTGTTGATACCCTTTTCTGGATGGATCACAGCTCCTGTTTTGAACACATTGTGTGTGTGTGTGTGTGTGTGTGTGTGTGTGTGTCTTTGTTTTCTGTGTGTGTGTTGACAGCCAACCAACCAGCAGCAGTAATCATGCCTGCCGTGTTAGCATCTCTTATGTGTAAGACACGCCAAAGATAATTGTGAGTTCTGCGTGGTGAAAGTATACACTGACATTGAACACCAAGAATTAGGGAAACATGTGTGTCTGTGAGTGTGTCTGCTGTGTATATATAGCACTTGAGTTTGTATTGAAAACAAAGCAGAGGAGGGAGAGCATTTGTTTGTAATGGGAAGGTCCGGCTCGGGTTGAAGCAGCTACAGTTTTTCAGGTCATTGCCAAGTTGACAAATCTCTCTCTCCAAATATCTCTCTCTCTCTCTCTCTTTCATAGTCACACTTTAGTTTAGTGGATTACCGCAGAATGAGATGCTGTTAAATGAGTATATCCCCACCACCATCATCATTGTCCTGTTTGACAACATGATTAGTGAGTTATTTTTGCAAGCTATTATTTATTTGTCCGTCATTTAATCTGACATTGTTTTGGGAACTTTGTAATGTGCCATTGTTTGTTTTGTTGCAAGCTTGGTTTTACTTGTGTGACCACACAGAATAAAGGGTTTGCTGAAAGCACGCACTGTAAATAACACCAGTGACCTCCACGTTGGCCTGAGATTCTCTTTGTCTGAGTGGATTAGTTTGTCTACATTGCTCTTGTGCTGCCTTTCATTTGGGACGAGAAAGGGGAGTTGCCACTGCAGATGCTACTTATCGTCAGAAACTACTCATGTATTTTCTACACAACTAGTCATGGTAGTATGTAGGATTTGTTGACATCTAGTCATCCAGTTGCCTCTCACTGCCGGATTCCTCTCACCTCACCACCTCACTCACTCTCCAAGCATTAGGAAACCTACCGTTGCTTTCAGTTCTAATTAAAGGTCAGTAGGTAAATTTGTCTAGTTCGAGTTACTGTGAAAGCATAGTGGTGCAACATGGCCACCTCCATAGAGAGGACCCACTCTTGATGTAAATATAGGGCTCATTCTGGAGTAATGAAAACATCATTCCATACATTCAGGTGATCATACCCTCGTGGAATATTTCAAAGACTTCAGTTACTGCCAGTTGAAGTGGGACATAATTTGTTTCACTTGAATCTAACACACTGGACCTCTTAATGAGCTTGTGAGTCCACTAAACAGATCAGACCGCACATATTCTCTATTCTGAAAATAACCCTAATCGCACCATGATCCAAGATTAGTTATGGAGATTTCCTCCAATAAATCCTCAATCGTTGTTTTCCTTCTTTTTTCCCTGCTTTAAAAACTTAATACACCCACTTTGGATTCTTAGTAAAAACACACCTCAAGCTGCTTTTCTCAACTGCTGGATGTGTTGTTTGATACTTTAAAGATAAGATCAGAGGATCCATTTAAACTCTTACATAACGACTGCAAGCATATTACACGGACACTTTGACGCTGAGTCTGCACACCGCCAATATCCATACCAAGAAGAACGAGAGCTAATGTAATATTAATTAAGAAGTCAGCTGGTGATATGTGCTCTCAAGCATTCTGAGTACTAATATTGTCAGTGTATGCGTGTGTGTTTTGCCTCTTTTTTTTCAGACCACTGAGAGCACTTGGCTTTACTAATGGAGCACCTCCAGGGAGCGTGGAAGACTCTGAGCAACGGCTTCGGAATGAAGGACTCTGCGTTTGAGGGCCCGTGCCTTTCACCAACCATGGTGCAGGGCTTTTCCTGCCAGCGTCGCTCCTCGGATGACAGCAAGATGCCCGACTCCAAGACAAGCAGCACCATCCGAGTCTACCTCCCCAACCAGCAGCGCACTGTGGTGAGTTGCAGAGTTTCAAACGTCCAGGGAGACACTGGAAAAAAAACTGCACTGGTACACTGTTTATAAATTCTTCTTTTTTTTCAGGTAAACGTGCGACCAGGTATGACTCTGCACAATTGCCTGATTAAAGCGTTAAAGGTGAGAGGCCTGCAGCCTCAGTGCTGTGCTGTCTTCAGGCTGCACCCAGGACAGATGGGGTGAGCTTAACACCTCTGTAGTTTTGACACCAGAGTTTGCGCTGATTTATGGATGTGTTATGAGAACTGGGTATAGGAGGTGGGCTGAGCTCTGAAGCAAAAAACTCAGTGGCTAAATGGGGGTATAAAAACCGACAATAAGTGTTGGTCCCATTGCCTAACATTGAGAACAAATTTCTGTAAAACACTTTGAAAATAAAAAAAATTCATTGACAATCCATTACAATTACCTATACATCCCAACACTAGTGCACCTGCTCAATGGGCTGCAGAAGTACAAGTGCGGAAGTAAATGTTTGCTGTACTTCATGTGCCAATGAGCAGCTTTGGGGCCACGCCTTCAATACATGATCCAATTCTAATAGTACATCAAGTCACCGATCTTGTTTTCTCTGCTCTAGTGTTTTTCCTCTTTTGAATATTGTGTTTGTTTTTGTAGCAGTAAAAAACTACGGATGGATTGGAATACAGACTCCACCTCTTTGATCGGGGCAGAGCTAGTGGTGGAGGTTTTAGATCACGTTCCATTAACGACACATAATTTTGTGAGTAACAAAACTGCTTATGATCTCATCAGTGCTGATTTTTAAAAGAAAATCATTGCAATTGATAATGGTCTGTCATCTTTCAGGTTCGGAAAACATATCTGAAGCTGGCTTTCTGTGATATCTGCCAGAAGTTTCTTTTGAATGGATTTCGTTGCCAAACGTGTGGTTACAAATTCCATGAGCATTGTAGCACCAAAGTGCCCACGATGTGTGTGGACTGGAGTAACATCAGACAACTCCTGTAAGTTTCCTCTAAGCTTGGAATGAAAGTTTTTTTTTTTTTTAAGGTAATTGAAAGACACACCAATGCATTATACAACTGTAGCTTCGGAACATTACATCAAGAACAATTAAAGAGGAATGTAACTAGCCCATCTGAACCCATTCTGTCTCTGCAAGCTTTTAGTTTGATTAGATTTAATCCATAAAAATCCAATAAAATGTGGAGTCGGTTCTTTAGTGCATTAGCAAGTTAGTTGTTCCAAAGATCTTCTGACATGGTGGAGGCTTATGAACTGTATGTGGCTTTTTATACTTGCATCAACAAAAGCGGCTTATCAGTTATAAGTTCTCCATACACTATAGGACCATAAACCCAATTCAAGCTTTTAACAACTAATTGGCCATTTCCCTCTGTTTTCAGGCTATGTCCAACACCTGGTGAAAACAGTGCCCCGTCATTGCCGCCACTGACGTCCAGGCGAATGAGGGAGTCCTTAACACGGTTTCCAAGGTGATGTGACACACCCGCATGTCCTTTTATTAACATGAGAGGAATCTGTGATGTATATATATGTCCACGTTAAATGTATCATAGTCGGGTTATCGGGTCTTTTAATACTCAGTCTTCTTTTTGGGCTTTCTGGGGCTTCTAATGGAGTGAGCCACTTGAAGAGTGTGGTGGTGTGTTTATCTGCAGAGGTGCTGCTCTCTGTTGAAATGTTTTTTGTTTTTGTGTGAACAGGACAGCAGTGTTTGGACAGGCAGTTGCTGAGGGTGAACTTAATATGATTGCTTCAGTATCAGCATCTCTAAAAGCAAAATGTTGTCCCCACATTATCAGTGTAGCTTGCAGTGTGTACTGCACACACACATAACCAGCTGGTGTGGCTGGACAGGAAATAGAGGGCCAACTTTGACTGGTGTTTTTACAAACAACAATTGACTGTAACTTGATATATCTTTTTTGAAGTCGCTTAGCTTAGTGGATTACTTCAAAATGAACCTAAGCATATGAGTATATTGCACAGAGGATTAGAATATTCCTTTGCAGGCTGAGATGTAAGTAAGTAAACGGAGTAACGAAATGCATAATAAGGCATTTTATGGCATAATTAATGGTTACACGTAGTTTCTATGGTTATATTTCTATACGTAGCTCGACCATTGGAGAGCCACAAATGAGAAATCTCCTTGTGATTAGAGATGTCCAAAAACACCAAACAGAGAACATAAGCCCGTATTAGTGATTTGATTTCTGCTCCCCTTTGCAAAGACTGTTCATCTTAATTGAATTAAATCCCATTTTTAATGACGCCCTCAGCTTTATTTGGGCTTACCAGTCGAGGGCTGATGTAACCTGAGGTGTGAAATGGGCCTGTTGTTTCAGGAGCCCTTAAAAGAGTTAAAAAGCACTGCAAGCTGCCAAATTAGCACTCAAAAAGTATCAAGTTGCTCCATGCAGCGCCATCTCAAACGCTCTTTGGAAACATAGTTCCGAGTTGGCAAAAGCAGGATTGTTCTCAAGACGTGCCCTCCATGGTCATAAGTGTGATGTAACATGATCTGTGTTTACATACCTCCTTCAGCTGGAGTTCCACTGTCCCCATTATATCCAGCTGCTAGAACACAGCTGAGGGATCAAGACGTTTACGGAGATCTCAATTTTTATCTTTGGATATTTTAGACCGTTAAAGTGTTATCCTTTGGATATTTGTTTTGTTTGGAGATTAACATATTTGCTTGGTGAGCTTTGCACTCTTCAGCTGAGCCATTACTGGTCTTGGCATACATAAAGGGCAAAATACCACTTGGATAGGTGAAGTTCCACAGCAAAATTAACCAATAACTGCTTTTTGTCATAGTGCTCCTTCTGGGAGTTGCTGTGTAGTAGCCGCTCGATGATTTCGAAACATAAACGTGAAAGTGAGAGAAAATGAAATGAAACCAGAAAGGCCCAGAGCCAGCCGCGCGCACCACACCCACAGTGACCCAGTTTGAAAGAAGTGACAGAACTCAGGATCTGCTTTATCTGTTTTCAGCGGCCTGTGCCGCTCTGCAGCCATCGCCACTCAATCTTCATTACTCCTCCATTCACCCCTGCAGCTCAGCCCACCGATATTCCACCCCTCATGCCTTCAACTACGCCACACCCTACCCACCCACAGGCGGCGGTCTCTCCCAGAGGCAGCGTTCCACCTCCACGCCCAACGTCCACATGGTTAGCACTACTCTGCCTGTAGACAGCAGCATGATTGAGGTAACTACACCCCATATGGGCCCCATGGGCTCTCCTGTCTATTCTAGCTGCCACTCCTAAAATACCCCCTGCCTCTGAGTAATCCCGCCTTCTTATATGTACACCTCAGGCATTCCAACCACCCTCACCTTGTTCTGCACTATCTCTCATCTAACTCTGTGAAACAATCCACCTGGACACAGAGCTCAGCCTTTTTATGTGTAATTCCCCTGATCTTATTTTAGATTTTTTCAAATTGTGTGACTTCCCCTTGTTCATGTCCAGTTTCTGCTTTTTCACTACCCATGTCCTTGCACAATTGGGTCACTAGCAATGCACGCTTTATAGATTACTTCCCTCGTATTCTGTCCAAGTTTTAGCATCACTCTTGTCATTGTTCCTTCCTCACTTTCCTTTACTCTGTCCCTTTCCCTCCTGTCCTCACTGGCCTGTTGTATTGTCCCCTGCTGGGGGGAGTAGCTAGAATGCCTGAATACCTTCCCCATCTCCTGGTGCCATAGATTCTGGCTGAAGAGGAAAGTAGGTATTGTGTCTTTTGTTGAGGCCTCACCTGAGAATCCAGAAAAGGTTAGAAAGCAGAGTGTCTGTCTGTGTGCAGTCTGAATGGCATGCGATGCAAACAGGCTATCTGCATTCACATCTCAAGTATTGAAGTCAAACCATGAGTGACAGCACAGCATGTGGGTCTCTGTTCAAGCTGACTTTTTTGTCTCTGTGTATGTGTGTTTGTTTTGTGCCTCTCTAGGATGCAATGCGTGATCATGACTCGGGTATGTTTCTGCTCAGTTCATATAATGTCATGTTCTGTTTGCGTAGCTGTTCACCATTTCACTTTCACCACAAGTCATTTTGTTACGTAAACACCATGGTTTTCAAATTCAGCTTTTGTCGGGTTTTTTTTCCAATCCAAAATAATGTGCTCTAATCGTTACGTAATAGTCATTAAAAGAAGGGAAATAATGGAGAATAATAATGAGAGATTAATCTGCATGCACTGTGATGGGCCATTAAACAAGGAAAAAGCTCCACAAAGACTTTTGGCATCAATCATTATAGACTTTTCTCCATTACAGTGGCTGTTTCTGTTTTATTAAATGTGACGTCCCCCTCCAAGATTCAATTTACATTACTGTTTTCAATCATAGCTATCGTTTAGTGGCAGCTAGAAGAAGTAGAGAAGTGAGACAGTGTCCTCAAAGCTCCGTTCATATTCAATGTCGCTTTGTTTGCCTTTTTCATGTGCATGCCCATGTCCAGAGATATCTTATCTTACTCCCTAAACAGTAGTTCAAAATGGGTGCAGCATTTTAGGTGCAGTGTGTAGGATTTAGCGATATCCAGGGGTGAAGTCGCATGTTGCAGTTAAAGACCTCATGAAAGGAAAACAATGGTAGCTCAATGAAAACAAGTGGTAAATTCATAAGCTCATCAAAAACATGGCGTGTAGTTAGAAATGGAAGAAAATATCACAGGAATAATCTCCACCCTACTCTGCCCATGTTTCATTGACAAAAAATATATTTAATAATTTAGAGTCATATCTTCCATCTTCCGTCTTATTCCTCTCTTCCTTGTTTTTTTCTAAGCGGGGAGTTCCCCCAACCAAAGCCCCACAGGCTGGGGCCAGTCCCAATCCAAAGCTCCTGCGCCTGCCCACCGAGAGAGGGTGCCGTCCTTTAACACGCAAGAGAAAAACAAAATTGTAAGTCGTCTGTTGCATGTCGATACTTCTAAAACCAGAATTTCAGCAATCGAACCCACAGAATCGTTGTCTATAACTAAGTGAATAAGGTGAGTCACTATCTCACCGTGTGCACCGTCTTCTGTTGATGCAGAGGCCTCGGGACAAGCGAGACTCGAGTTACTACTGGGAGATTGAGGCCAGCGAGGTGTATCTGCACTCCCGCATCGGCTCGGGCTCCTTTGGAACTGTGTACAAAGGGAAATGGCATGGTAGGAATGGGGCAGGGCGTTTTCAGGTGTAACCCGTGACACTTTTACATTCCCAAACGGCACCTGACACTTAACAAAAAGTTAATGGTCACATTTAACGTTGGGGGAGTGTGTATGACGGGTTGTCACATTGGCTTGTGCTGCTATTTCTGGTGCAGGTGATGTGGCAGTGAAGATTTTAAAAGTGACTGACCCCACACCAGAGCAGTTCCAGGCTTTTAGGAACGAGGTGGCTGTCTTGAGGTAAGAGCAGAGGGACACTTGGACTTTTCAGTTTTCTATTCCGTCATGAATCCTCTGCATCATAAACTAAACTTTGCCGGACTGATTTCCTCTTCCCCCTCGACATGCGTCGCAGGAAAACACGACATGTCAACATCCTGTTGTTCATGGGCTACATGACGAAGGACAACCTGGCCATTGTGACCCAGTGGTGTGAGGGCAGCAGCCTCTACAAACACATTCATGTCCTGGAGACAAACCTCAAGATGATCCAGCTCATCGACATTGCCAGGCAGACAGCTCAGGGCATGGAGTGAGTCCCAGACACGGTTCCAGACAGTATTCATGAATTAAGAAAAAGATATTATGCATTATTTAATTTCTGTCTTGTTTACAGCTACCTGCATGCCAAGAACATCATTCACCGTGACATGAAGTCCAACAGTATCCCTTTATCAGCTGTTTAACAGTGTGTACCTGTTCTGTTTGTACAAGAGGTTGGAGATAAAAGCCCCGTAAGTGTGTTTCAGTCGTAAAATCCTTGACAGAGGCGCAGATATCTTCCTGCATGAAGGGCTAACGGTGAAGATCGGGGACTTTGGTCTCGCCACAGTGAAGGCCAGGTGGAGTGGCTCACTTCAGGTGGAGCAGCCGTCTGGATCAATTCTCTGGATGGTCGGTATCATCACTTTAAAGTCCTCCACAATGAGTTGACTGTTTTTAGAAACCCACATTTAAGAACACAATGAAATGAAGAAAGTCAACATAATGAGCTCATCCTTCTCACAGGCTCCTGAGGTTATCCGGATGCAGGATAACAATCCCTACAGCTTCCAGTCTGATGTCTATTCCTATGGAATTGTTCTCTTTGAGCTCATGACGGGAGAGCTCCCTTACTCCCACACAGCAAATAGAGATCAGGTAACATTATTTATATAAACTGGCAGTTTTGTGTTAATTCAGCTCCAGCTAATTTTATTCTGAATAAGCATCAAGCTCCGCAAAGTCTGAATTTTCTTTCAGCTTGCACAAATGTGACGATTCAAAGTTTCTGCCACCTTGTCAGATTTGGTTATTTCATAGTTCCACAGTCAGACTTGTGTCTGCATGTGTCTGGTCTTCGCCTGGGTCCCAGTGTGGGACTTTAAAAGCCAAGCCCTAAGGTGGTGGAAAGACACTGGGTCGCTGTCTGAAGGGGGTTGTGGAGCTGGCCTAAGGCCCGCCGTGGAACAGAGGCGGACGCCCTGGAGCCACCGGCCTAATTTTAGATCCCGTAACATAACCCTTTATGTGTGTGAGAAAAGGGGAGCCATGGGTGCACGGACGTGGTCAGTGGTTTTTCATCCTCTCTCAGGCCCATAGGACCTGGTTTAGGTGGCGTCTGGCTCCTTGTTCTGTACAGTTTTCTGTCTGTATTTAAAGCTGCTGTACAAAATGTGCCCATACGTGCTGTTGTGGTCCACTGTTGTACTTTGAGTCCCTCTTGATACTGTAGAATGACTTCGCTCTCAGCTGACCTGGCAAGCACATAGAGCGTTCCTATCATCCTGTATCTCTGCAGCATCATGCACTCATGCCTTTACAATAGCTCCAGTGTTTTAAATGCCTGTCACCTTAGATCATTGCTGTGTTTATAAATGATTATTTCTAATTATACTTTTATATTTGTAACTTATCTCTGAAACTGATTTCACATTGCTTGAGTGTCTTTTGCACTAACTTGGCTCAATAGATAATTGTATCTACGTGTGGTCACTCAACTTTCAGATAATCTTTATGGTGGGAAGAGGATACTTGTCCCCAGATCTCAGTAAACTCTACAAGAACTGTCCCAAAGCCATGAAAAGGCTGGTGGCCGACTGCATCAAGAAGTCCAAGGATGAGAGGCCACTCTTCCCCCAGGTGAATCACTACTCTTGATAAATGTAGCTTTCAGATTTTCCACATGGGAATGCCGAAAATAGCATTTTGCTGAATCAGCCATTTTTGGGGCATTTTGCCCTTGATATGACACCGGTATCTTTAGGAACTGAACATGTGTACTTTAAAAAATGAGTTCCACTGTGAAAGGTTTTGAATCCCCCCTCTGGGAAAGTAGTAATTACAACGCCTGTCATTAGATGAGACACTAAGAGTGGTTTATGTGTGGTACAGGGATATTAAGAGTTAACTTTTATATGGTTGGTTTACATTAAGTATATGTATATTTATATATGATGTATTAAATACATACGCTGTATACTGAATAGGTTTTAGAACCTGTTTTTCAAAATGTACTCATGTGAGTGTGTCATACAAGTAACGCACACGCCCATCATGGGGGGCGTGTGCGTAACTTGACAGCAAGCAGAATGAATGAGTCAAACAGAACCGTGTGGGTCGACTTTGTTGGAAAGACGACAACGTTACTTGTGTGGCTTGCCATGCACATCGCAAATACAGCAGTTTAGACACTTTAGAAGCAAACACAAGTGGGGCATGGAATGTCAGCGGGGAGAAGACCTGATGTGTGCTCCTCATATGGGATCGCTGCTTCATGTTTATTTCATGCAAAAATGAATGAAGGGGGATGCAGCAAGAGAAAAAAAGAACATCTGTTCTACCGTGTCAGTTGCCACTGCTGGTGGCATTAATGCCAGCGGTGTGAGGATTCTGGTATGCAAATAAAAGAACATCCATACATGGAACAAAACACTGGAGTATTTTCCATGGCGTATTTTCCATGGCGTATGTACCACAGCGCTCTCTCTGTGGTTTTGAGTATTTTGTCTGGACGACGATGTTTCTGAAAACATGCAGATGAGAAAAATGTTGAAAGGTAAAGAGCAATTTTGTTGGCGTAGTTTCATTCAATATCGTTCTGTTCCACCGATCTTTATTTATCCTCTCCTACGTTTATTTTTTGTAGATCTTGTCCTCCATCGAGCTCCTTCAGCACGCCCTCCCTAAGATCAACCGCAGTGCCTCAGAACCGTCCCTGCACAGAGCCTCGCACACCGAGGACATCAACGCCTGCACTCTGACATCCACCCGACTGCCTGTGTTCTAGAGGCTCGGTCACCACCGCCCCTCCACCTCCTCCCTACTCCTCCTCTTTGTCATATCTCAAATAATCCAAACGCTCAGCACAACCAAATTCTCTACATGCAGTTATAGGGGTGAATATGTAAAGCACAGGCAATCAATTATAAACTCATGCTAATCAATAGAATGTGAGGAAGGAGGCGGAGTGCGGAGTGAGCGAAGCGATGAAGTGGACGCGCAGAGAGTCTGGCATATCGTACTGTACACGGAGGTGGTGCCTCGCTTGCCGCTGCACATATTAAGAAGTATGCAGGGGCCCTGTGGTGGCAATGCATTTTAGTGTAACTTGTAAATACATGCACGCACGCCTACCTAAGACGGATAAGTGGACATTGAAGGAAGCTTAGGAGGTGAAGAGGAGCGTCTCCTCGCGCGGGTTCGGTGATGAACGCAGCACATTGGGAGCACACCCCGGTGGACCTGGTGTCTGATGAAGAGGACCTTTAAAGCTTACCTGCCTGAAGAGGAAACTAAGCCTGGACGACCATCCCGCACAACTTCACCTCCTCTTGTCATCACAAACAAAGCCGTTGGATGTAGTCCATTTAGTTGCACAGTGGTAGTTGATTTGACATTGTCTTACGCGATGATGATGATGATGATGATGGAGTAGATGTGGGAAATTTGTCGTCCTTTTTTTGTCGTCTTTGACTTCCTTTAATCATCCTTTCTCTTTTTGGGGTCTTTGCGGAGGAGTGATTGCCTGTCAGGCAGCGAGCGTGAGCGATGATGGGAAACTTTGCACATCTTAGCAAAAGCAACGGTTATGTTTCAACAAGCAGCTCCGAGCGAGGCGAGCTGCAGATAACCCACACGTCCTCATCGGTCCCTCCATGTGTAGGTTATCATGAGCTGGACATTTGGCGGTTGTCTTAAATATTTAAAATGATTTGGAAACTAATTTGTATTTGTTTTTCAAGTCTTTCAGGAGATTAAACGTTTTATTGTGAACTTGGTGAGAAAGTTGTCTATTCAATATTTTAATAAAGTTAAGTTAAATTTCTTTGCTGGAAGAGATTATTTTGTTCAACGTCTTGTTAAAGGGGCTATTTTTGTTTCCTGCGTGGTTCCATTCCACAACAGTAGATGGAAGTGTTTTTGGTAATAACTGGGTCAACAAGAGACACGCCTTGAGACTTTAACTTTGAAACATGTACAGGAAATTGTATTATGACTGATGTGTGCAAGATCCGGACTTAGCACTGTAGTGGCTCATGATTTCTTCTGGTGGTAAAAAGTGGTATTACCGTCTTGGTGGCCAGACTGATACCTTTGTGACAATTCTATACATTTTTCCGTGATGACATACATTGACATGTGTGGTGTGTTGTCAAGGCTGTCATTTCTAAACACTCGGATCATAGTTTGAAACTATTTTCAGAAAGAGAACATGTATTATTCGTTTAAGGAAACAACCATTATGCAGTGTTGATCTTGATGTTCTGACGCAGGTGAGAAAGGCAGCTGTCGGATCACGGTGCCTCTCCTCGTGTTCACCAGCAGTAAAATCCCACACATGTGTAAGACCTTGTGTCAGGGTGCGATGTTTGCGGTAGCAGTAGCAACGTGGTGTGAGCTCGCAGGGGACCCTGCACGGACACGCAACCAGGGGATTCCTCCATTGGCTGATGCCACCGAGCTGCTGCGGAGCCTCTGGCAGCCTCAGTGGAACAACCATCATTCAGCAAGGGAGGAACGTGGTGGAAAGAGGGAGGACAGTTATATATTTTGTTTTAGTGTAAACAGCCAACGTGTAGTTCCTGCTTGACTTGGTTCAGTCCCAGGCTCTAACTCATCATAAATACGGGGAGTGTTTGCTGTGGTATAAATATAAGTGAAGGTATCTTGTGTGTTTAAAAAAAAAAAAGCAAAAAAAAAAACTTTGGTGGCTCTTTGTAATGACCCAGGGCAAAGGAGAGTGTTGAGTATGTTCTCCTGTTTGAATCACATGTTTCAAAAAGTCCCGACGCAGAGTAAAATAGAGCTTAACGTCATCATCAGGAGTGGAGCAACACAATAAGAGCTGACCACTCGTTGTCTATTTTTATAGCAGGTTTTTTTTTTTTTGCCTTGTGTTTATCTGTTCTATTTCTGCATTCTGACAAGCAACACAGGCCTAGACACAACCTATGCATCTCAGCCCTACAATAGCTCCACCTAGTGGTTAAACACCAGTGACATGCATGGGCTTACTTCACTCAGTGTACTAACGAGAGCGTAGCCTCAACTGAGTACCTGCTTAGTAATCGGATGTGTGGTCACTGGAGTTTGTATTTATGTTGCATTGTGTAGGACTTACTGACATCTAGTGGTGAAGTTGTATGTTGAAGCTGAATACCCCCCTTTTTTCACTCTGGGGGCCAATTTTGACAAATATGTTTATCATGATTTTATATTTCTTTTTTCATACTTATTTCCTGCTAATACACAACTAGCACACAGTCTATTTTGTTTGATAAGGAAATTAACAATAATTGTCAACTGACAAACGCACCACCACTCTCTCCCAGTGGCTCGTTTAAGATGATTGAGAGTGATAACTTTTGTATTTTGAGTAAATTCATATTTTTCATGAAGATTCTGCATACTCTGCCTTTAATTCATTGGCCTCTTTGTAAGGTCTACTGTTGTGGCTTCATGTCAGTGGTGGTGGTCCCACCCACAGGGCCACTCCACAGGAGGGCTGTAACGGCTGTGGGCCTCCTTTCAGTAGTTTAGTTAAATGTGGCAGAGTCATGCAGCTCAGGGTGATTATGTAACTATCATAACACAAACAGTGCATGAGGACTGCCTATGTCCCGGTGTTACCACCAGATGGCAACAAGGATGTAGGCACACACACACACACACACACACACACACACACACAGTGTTTGTCCACTGGTCCATCCACAGTGTTTCAGCGATGAAGCTGCAGCGTCGATGGTGTTACATTTGATTCGCAGCTGAAAATAAAGAATCATTCAACTGTCTTTGAATTTGCAGCAGTGTGTAACTTTACCAGGTCTGTCATTTTCAATGAAAGACAGTTCTCTAGTTGCTAGGTTGGTAGGTAAGGAGGGAGCTAGGGTGGAAAGTATAGTGGAGGTAAGAAGGGAAGGATTGAAGGAGGAAGGATAGATGGTGAGAGTAGGTGGATAGGTAAGGAGGGAGGAAGGAAGGAAGGTATAGGGAAGGAGAAGGTAGGAAGATAGGTAGGTAGGTAGGGAACTAGGTAAAGAAGGTGGGAAGGGAGGCAAGGGGGAGGGAGGTCGTTAGATTGGTGAATAGATGGAAGTGCATCTCTCCGTCTGTTTTCCAGCAGATGGACGGTACACACACACACACACACACACACACACACACACACACACACACACACCGGCTACGTGTTCACGCTGTGCAGCAGCTGGGCGGGCAGCTGTGAGGGGTCTGGAGCTCTGGGGGCCCTCGCTGTGCTTCCTCTGTGTTCCTGCAGTGGGCGGGTCGGACCTGGTCAGGGGGAGAACATCAGTAATGCCACCTGGAGCCCTGTGGCCATACAGTTTGCTGAGCACGTCCCATCACAGGGAGGAGTTTACTGAAGCAGTGATTCTGGGTGTCGGACCTGTGACTGGGAAACACGAGTCGAGGAAAAAAAATCCTGAGCATTTATTTTGAAGAGGATTTTTTTGTGCCAGCTAATCACACTCCTTGACAGTAGGTGGCGATGATGCACTGTAATGCTGATGGTCACCCGCCATTTCACAGATAGAAGAATGCCAAGCAAAGTTTGTTTACATATGCTAATTCACCATGAGATACAAGTGCCACACCGGCTACATGAAATATTGGTTTTCTTATTTTGAGGTGCACGTGTACGTTTGATTGCCTTTTTGGTTTTTGATTAAAATGCAGCTAACTGGGTGTAAAAGACAACATTTCCAATAACTAATGGTAAATGGTCTGTGTGTATATGAGTAGCACGGGGTCAGAGGAGCTGTCCTCCGACCAGAGGGTCAGGAGTTCGATTCCCACCTCCTCCACACGTCGCATGCTGAAGTGTCCTTGGGCAAGACACTGAACCCAACACCTACGACAGGTAGAAGGTGCTGCAGATGGATGAATGTAAACTGTACTGTAATGTGCTTCGATGGGTCATCGGGGGAGGGCGGGACCTGAACCTATGACTCAGAGGACAGGGACTCTTTCTCCTTAAAGCCACAGCTACCGACGTTTTCCAAGTTTGCATATTGAAAATCGGGATGATAAAGTAAAAATAAAGAAATGGGAGATAAATAGATAAAGTCATAATGAAATCGGCTCTCTAAAGTTCTGCAGTGTCATGGCACGAGTCTGCAGAGTAAAGACGACGACATCGAACATCAAACCTGAATGACTGTTAAAGTTCGCTCCGTAACAAATAACATGCAAGTGATGACTCCTCTGTGTCGGGAGCGACTGGATGTGAAATGAAATCATGTCATTTTTCCAACATGTCATGGAAAGGTTAATCAAATTTTCATTTTCATCTCCGGCACATTATGAGGCAGGATATTGTTTTGCTGTTCCCACTCGACTCGAGATTTGATTTCATCACCTTGACAACTCCGGGACCTCTCTGTGGCTTTTTTGCATTTGATTTAGTCAAACTGTGTCCGCGGTGATAAGAATGTAAAGAGACACTGTGATTCAACTGTATTCACTTTGAGCCACGATTTCTAACTTAGAACTATTTCTCACAGTCAAAAATATAAGTGCCCTAGTTTCATGGCTCCAGGTTCCTCAGGGATCCTGATTTCAGCATATGAATCATAGTCATATTCAAAGCTGATGTTAGTATGTTTATCTCTCACAGACTTGTACGTTTATCCTTTAAGGAATGTGGTATATAGGCCTCTAAACGCAAATAATGATGTCACCAGTGCAGTGTTTACTTCCTCACTTAATTGCTTACCTTACGGAACAAAAATATCTTGTAATATGTCATTAAAACATTTCTATATATCAAACATTTGAAAGAAAGAAATTCTTATATATTTCACAACATATTGAAAGTGGCAATTATCTGGATATCGTTCGATATGCAGATACTATATTTCTCAATATATTTCAACACATATGACAATAACATACATTTCCAATTTAAACATGTTATGTATTATAAGATGAAACGCTGCACATATGCAGGTAAATTGATTTTAAAAAGTATATTGGGTCGACATATTTATATTCTCTATATTTATTCATATTTGAAAACCAGTGTTTGTGTACCGATCATAATCAAAAGCCTAAAGATACAGTATGAGGACACAGAGCAAAGTTATATTGCAAATGAAGCTTTATTGCCAGTGACAGAGGGGAAGTATCCAGACCTTCTGATCTTTGTAGTATCAACAGTCCAACACCGGTGTTTTAATGCTTTAATGTTACCTTTGCCCTTGATAAGTACAGTCCTGCAGGTGGAACTATATAACCCCCACACCATAGTACACACATCCAGTTTATCATCTTTTCAAAAATAGTCAGTCACAATCACCGAGACCAAGATAGTATAACCATGCAGATATCACAGACTGCAGAATGTACAGAGCCTTGCACGCGACTGCGACTGCGGCTGCGGCTGCGGCTGCGGCTGCGGCTGCTCCCGCTGCCCTATTGGTCATCAATGTCATGGCATATTTCCAAGTGAGGAGAACAACACATCCATCAAGCCTCAGGCATGGCTTCTACAAGGTTCACAGATACAATGGCACTTTATACAACTCGGAAAAGAAATTGCACACTGAGCTCGCAGAACGTTTCTTTTTACACGAGAATAACGAACAGATTATTGGAGAAGAAATGGCCCGGTTTTGTTTGTTTGTTGATTTTATTCATTTGATTGAGTCGATTTTGGGATCGATGTGATTGTGACTAAGACAGATTTCAGTGATTTGGATGAATATAGCTTTTTGAATCATTTCAATGGAAGATCTGATTTTGGAATGAAAATTAATTATTTAGAAAAAAAATCAAATCAAATAAAAACATATTGCACTTTTCATCAACTCGGTGCAAGAAGTTGGTAACATGGTAAAATAAATCTTTGAATGGCAGTTAACATGAGTGCAGGTCCTCACAGAACCTCGCTGCATCGTTGCCATGGCAGCAGACACCAAAGTGGATACCAAATGTGTGGGAAGCGGGAGGTGGATGGTAGAGCGGGGGGGGGGGGGGGGGGGGGGGGGGACACTCATGGTAGATCATACACTTGTTCGTTATTAGTCATTTTGTCTGCATCCACACAACCAAAACACGACAGTCTGTGACCTCACTGTGTGTTTGTGTGTCTGCATTGTCTCGCAGCGCTGCTCTGTGATTGGATCACACAGACACGCCCCCGTGTGATTTCATACACAGTCCCGTCTCTCATATGTACACGATGGAGTGCAACGACTGTTACTCAAAGTAAATCATTTCCTCTTCTTCTTTGGTTCCAAAAATCTGTTAAAGTTGTGTGTGCAGACTCCTGCACAGCACTCTACATTATATAGTATATCTCTGTTAGTTTGTTTATCTACTATAGTTTCATCTACTTTACGAAATAATCTACTCACATGTGACGTGGTGGATGGAAATACTCAGAGAAAGGCAACAGACAGCGTGGATCTGCTGAACGGAGGAGTGCACGCGGCCACTCTCGCTGTGTGAGTGCATGAGTGCGTGGGAATGAATGAAGGGTTAAAACAGCCATCTCACCTCCACATCCCACTGGATCACCTGGATCAGTCATGCGAAAACAAAAATAAATATCTATTTGTATACAAATATGAAAATAAACACCACTACAGCCATACACACACACGCGCGCACGCACACACACGCACACACATCCAAAGTACTGTTTACATATTGAGATATACACAAACCTCAAACTGCACGTTATAACCCCACAGTTTGAACGATATCTAAGAGAGAGAGGTACACACCGAAAGTAGAAAACAGAAAAGAGGGCGGGGCTTCGGGTTAGGGAGGAGGGGCCACAGGTGGGTCAGACAGGTAGCACAGAGCAGCAGCTGAACTCAGCGTAGGCACGATCTGCTTTTCGTTTTTTCCTTTTTTTTTTTCTTATGCCATCAACAACAGCCCCAACGTAAAAAGAGAGAAACCACAGCTACTGGAACAGAGGAGACCGACACAAGCACACAAATCAACAGGTCGACACGTAGACAGTACATTTCCACACTGCATAGAGTTAAACACAGTCCAGGCCGGCGCTCAGCTGCACCCAGCTCGCGTCGCCCACCGCGGATCTTAGCCGTGGGCGCCCGTGTTCAAGCTAAGGTACGTGGTCGTGGTCGTCGTCGTCGTCGACTCGGAGATGTTTCCCCCTCCCGCCTCACCGCCCCCTCGCCACCATCGTCTCCATGGCGACTCAGTTGGCCTGGACCGGTTTGGGACCCACGGCGACGCCGTTGCAGTCGAGGATGTACTGCAGACAACCTTGAGGCGGGCGGCCGGTGCCGTTCTTGGCGGGTTCGCCCACAGTCTCGCCCTTCTGGCCGGTTCCCTAAGAACACACAGAGGGAACATGATCTGCCCGTCCTGCCGTGACTATTATGGGATGAGATGTAAAAATATGTCGAGCCGAGCTGGATCTGGGCATTTTGGTGCGCCCCGCCCCTTTGCGCACACACACACACACACACATATACACAGTTGTATGACGAACCGTAAGTTTTACGGTTTGTTAAGGTGTAGGTTCAATTGTTGATCAAGCATAGCAACAATACATACCAAACAAACTATAACATAAATAACAATAAAGAATAATTAGATTGAATTCAATTCAATTAGATAAATAAAACCAGGGATCATTTATTGCATTTTACTAATTATTTTACTTTTTTTTGAGAGCCTGCAGCAGCGCCCTCTCCAGCAGGTGGCGCCTTGGGCCACCGCCTACATGGCCTTTGCCAAAAGCCGGCTCCGTCTTTAAGATTCATACTGTGTCAATTCAAAGATAATCATTGTTGACCTGTAAAGGTTCAGTCAGTAGGATTCAATGGATTCAATATTCCACTTTTGGTGACAGATGTCCTGAATCCGGCACACTGCGCATTTAAAAGGTGCAGTGTGTACGATTTGGTGACCTCTAGAGGTGAAGTTGCAGATTGTATCCATCACCTCACCCTCACCTTCTGAACATGCAGGAGAACCTGTGGTTGACTTCAGTTATCATTCGAACTCAGAGGATGTTAATATGTCCACTTTTACTACTGTAAAAACATGGCGGCCCCCGTAGAGAGGAGCCGCTCCTCATGTAAATATACATTAATGTGCTCATTTAAGGGTAATGGGAAAAATACATTTAGGTGATTACATATTCATTAAGATGTCAGTATATAATTGTTTTGTAATATTTTTAGAGCTGACAACCATGGCCCAAACACACTGCACCTTTAATATACTTAATGACCCTCTCAGCATTATATGTCAGTCCGCTCTTCCTTCCCAACAGTACTATTATGGAACCACACTAAAAGTCACTATGTCTGGATTTGTTCTTGGATCTGCACCAAACTGCACACTCAGAACTTGCACTTTCTTTTTGATGAGATCAATGAGATGATTGAAAAACACAGCGGCTCAAATCGTTTTAGAAAAACAAAATCAAATCTCTCTCTTGATCCAGATCCTCAGGCCCTTCTCCAAGTCTCATAAGATGTGTTTGTGTTATCCTATTAACAAAGAAAGAAAGAAATCCTCCGCTCTCAAGGTGATAATAACAACTTCACGTACGCAAAGCCTCCTGATTCTGAGCTCTGAGACAGAGCGTGTCTGTGTGTGTGTGTGTGTGTGTGTGTGTGTGTATGTGTGTTACTGTACCTGGGATGGCTGTATGGTGGTGGGTCTCTGCGGAGCGTTCGCCTCCTTCTCTGCTAACTGGTTCATCCTTGCCAGCACCATGTCGGCGATGAGCTGCCTGTCCTCCGCCTGGTGCTCGCCCACCAGGGGCATGGAGGAGCCCGTCACCTGGTTCCAGGAAACAGACGGAGGATGTTGGATGTTGATTCCACCGATATGCGGGATCAAATTCTCGTGTGTTGGTTCCTACCTCTGTGATATTGTCTCTTCCATCTTTTCCGTGGATGGCTTTGACCGCGCAGATGTCCAGGCCCCCGAAGATCTCCGAGCAGGTGTCCACCCACAGCTTGTACCTGGACATGAGAACACATGAGGTGAAATCCTGCTTTCGTGATTATTCACTTTTTTACTTTGAGGCTTCTTTTCTTTTTTCTTTCTCAGAACGAGAGCTGAAATCGCTGGATCCTGACCTGTCAGTCATGGCCACCTGCTCCAGCATGGCCGAGCCCGTGTTGGTCTTCCAGTTGCCGGAGATGGATGTTCTCCTGAGGATGTGACAACATTGAGATCAGCACCAATGTCTCTCAATCCCCGCTTCGCATCATGATAAAGGAGTACACTGGTGCGTACATGTAGGCTTTGTAGTCGGTGCCGATCTTCTGGATTCGGATGTCGTACTTGGAGTCGATGAGAGGCTCTGTGGTGGTGTACGTCTGGGTGAGGGCCACGACACTGGCTATGTCCTGGAACTTACTGTGATTGTCGGCCTTCACCTGAACAAAGGGGAGTCCATTTACAAACGGCACAGTTGTTTCTTGTCGACGCATCGCAGTGGCGCGATGGGGAACATCTCTGTACCTTTCCAATACCGGAGTGGGCGTGGCCAATCTTCACGACAACGGGAAATGACGGCATGCTCACCTAAGAAGAGAATTTGGATTCAGCTTTGTTGTCGTGGCGCGTGTCGTTTGAGGTTTGCAAAAGTCGCTCTCACCATCTCCTTGTAGTTGGGGTAGAATGTTTGTTCAATCAGGGGAAACTTCTCGGCGCCCAGCTTCCTGTACGTGTTGATGAGCTGAGCAAACTGGACACGAGATAGGAGAAATAAAGACAGATGCACTGGTGGTTATGATTTTATAGGAATAAAAACAACAACAACCTGGCGACTCTTCACGGCCGCGTGGTTCTTACCGCCCAGGGTTTGTCGCACAGGTTGTAGATGGACTCCAGGGAGTTGATGCTGGGAACTCCGCCGTACTGAAGACCGATGATCAGGTTGCGGAAGTCCTCATTGTGGGTCATGCTGAAGGCGTGTTGACGGATGAGAACGAAGTCTGGCTTGAACGATCTGGGAAATGAAAATCAAAGCGGAGAAGTGACAAAAATTTGACTCTGGAAAACTGAAGTGTGTAGCCGGTTGTGTGCACGTATGTGTGTGCGTGTGTGTGTGTGTGTGTGTGTGTGTGTGTGTGTGTGTGTGTGTGTGTGTGCGTGTTGCTCTGGTGCCAGTGCCAATAGAGTTTTGCTTCCTCTTCTTGGGCTCTGTCCATTTTACAGCCCTGCTTCTGTTTACCTCAGAACAGTGTTTCTATGTGCCTCCCATTAAAGCTGGTAGATACTGAGAAGCATTTTCTTTATTTATAGGAACTGAGGCGTAGAGAGAAGGAGGAGGTGGAGGAGGAGGAGGAGGTGGTGGAGGTGGAGGTGGCAGGGAGATGCAGAGGATTTGGAAAATATCTGCTGGTGAAACAATTCTATCGAATGGACCAATCACAGCTGATCTCCCTCTATCTCCTCTGTGCTCCTGCCAATCTTTATTATCTCTGCTCATCACTTCCACCTATGTCCTGTCTCCACCGCCCCCTCCTCCCTGTAACTTAAGCTGTGACCACACACACACACACACACACGCGCGCGCGCGCGCACACACACACACATTAAACCAGTGATTCTCAACTGGTTCGGCTTCGTGACCCAATGTCCCACCTCACTGACGAGCCGTGACCCAAATCAAGCTTTTTGCCCTCTTTTGTCCTCAATATAAGAAAATATTATCATCATATTTCACGTAGTTCAGTATGGTACTTGCGTTTCATCGTGGTCAATTAGCATATGAAAACTGTTTTTCCCTCTATCTGTGAAATGGCAGGTGTCTGTTAGCATTACAGGGAATCATCGCCACCTACTGTTAAGGAGCGGGAATAGACGGCGCTGCGATACAGCAAAAACTCCTCTTCAAAATAAAAGCACATGGTTTTCTTTTCGTAACTTTTTTTCCCCCGCGACCCACTCTTGGGTCGGAACCCGCCAGTTGAGAATCACTGGTCTCGGTACGTCCTCGGCCGTCTCCCACTGCTCCTCCTGTCATTGACCTGCTCGGACCTTTGATTCCGTCCATCCTCGCCTGGAGATGCATCATCGTGATTTATCACTATCATGTCATGCGGGGCTGTGACGTCCTCACCTGACGACCTTGGTGCCGTTCCTCAGAACCTGCATGGTGACGTTGCAGGTGCCGTTGGCGTGAGCCATGACGTTGATCTCGTTGAATTCAGCCTGAGGAGTGAAAAGGTTTCGGCTGAGCGCGTGAGGACAGAGGGACATAAACATGTCTGCCTTTCCAAAGCCTTTCAGGTGGATGTCAGTGTCTGTGTGAAACCCACCTGCTCCACTTTGATGTCGTAGTCCCCGTATATTTTCTTTCCTCTGAATAATTTGGCCCTGTTGAAACACAGAGAGGCGGACACTGTAAAATTCAAAGTGCAATGGAAGAATAGGGATTGATAACTAGTCATTAATTGCCCTTTGAAAAAAAGATCCCCCACTTAAAGCTGCGGTGTGTGATATTTTGGTCATTTTTCTCACCTCTAAAAATATTACAAAACAATTACATACAGACATTTTCATGAAATTATAATCATCTTTTTTCCATTACCCTTAAATTAGCCCATTAAAGTGTATTTACATGAGAAGCGGGTCCTCTCTACCGGGGCCGCCATGTTTTTTACAGTCGTAAAAGTGGACGTATTAAACATCTTTCCAGTTTTAATGACAGCTGAAGTCGACCACAGGTTCTCCTGCATGTTCAGAAGGGTGAGGGTGAGGTGGTGGATACAACATGCAACTTCACCTCTAGAGGTCACCAAATCTTACACACTGCACCTTTAAGTGAAGCAACAATGGTAATAAAATATTACATCTTTTTCAAAGGTTGCACAATGTTGTTTAAAAGGCAGGTATTTCATATCATAAACGCTGATATTCCATTGGGACGATGCACTGAAGTAATGTCACAATGAATTTCAGAAAATGCTTGTAACTCTGACTCCGCATGTGACTCAGCACTCAGTGACTCACTTGTGACTCGGCACTTTTTTTTTAAACAACAACAGTCTAAAGTCCACCCGTGCACCATCAGCGCTGAGGAGGAGGAGGAGGAAGTCTCCCCCGGTAGGATTTCAGATTACGCTGGATTAGTGTCTGTAGACCGACACTTGACAGAGATGAAAGGGATTTCTGCTGTTCGATCGGTTTCGCTTTTTTCCTCCCGAGATCGATAGTCGGGGTCTTGGCTCGACAACGTAAGCTGTAACAGTCAGCGTTTGAGGTTTCCTCTGTGGGCGGGGCCAGTGGATACAGTAAATCAATGTGGATGCAGGCCGAGCTGATGAAGCCCTCAACTCCATAATGAAGTCACTCTTTCACATTGCAGCAACAATTGTGTTGCGTTTGCTAATATGGAACTACTTTAATGTTCAGAGGTAGATTCAAAGGGATGAGGGAATATTAAAGGTATAGTCTGCAGGATTTTTCTTGAAAAAAAACAAGTAATTGACCCACTATAGAAGAAGTGTATGGTTGTGTGTTTATCTACAGAGATGCTGGTCTCTGCCTGTATTGTGTTATTTCCGATTGGGTTTGTTGTGTTCAGGCATCATCATCTCTATTGTGCAGTGTATGTTGTGGTAGGCGGAGCCAACTTTTTCTGGTGTGTTCATGAATACCAATCAACAGATTCCACCCGCTGTACCGTTAAAAATGAACTAATACTGAATGAAGTGGAAACAGTCAAAAATGTGAAAGTGATTACGACAATTTATGAGGAAAATAAAAAATTGGAATGGGCGGAGTAAAAGGATTAAAGGTGCACTGCGTAAGATTTGGGGTAAAAAGGCTCTGTGTGTGAGTGTAATCATCTGGATTCCTGATGTTTATGTTGTTGTCATTACCCTCGAGTGAGTCCTTCATATTCATGTTGTAATACTGTACATACAATAGTGGTTAAATATAAAGACATATATACAATGAAATTAAAATGTCTAAAACCGAGTAAGTGATGGTATACTGACACTCATGATGATACTCATCCTACACATTAGTTAATGGTCCCGCTACGTTTTCAAGCAGTTTCTGAAAGATGCAGTGAATAGATACATTCCCAACGGCCTCAGACAGAAGTAGAATTATACAGAAACATTACGAAACATTTACCCAGACAGACTTTAGCGTGCCCACTTCCGTAGGAATGTAGCGACAGCATTTTGCTGACATATCTGCCAGCTCTCACATCCTTTCCCTCTCCACTTTGAGCCCCCCTGCTGTCATCATCCACTCTCTACTCCCCTGTCTACTTAGTGAAGAAAGATGGCTGAATAATTCATCCTCAGTCTAATGAGGGCAGGAGGAGCTTGTTTTCACCGTGGAGGCAAAACATATATACGAATCACCGCTCCTGTAACGGTGGAAATGAAAAATGATGCTCGCGGCTCTGATCAATGTGTGTGGGTCTGATGTTTGTGTTTCCAAAACACGATGAGGCAGCACAATGACAAAATCAATGACTTGATTTCATTTTGACATTCAAATTCTTATCTTGCCCAGCGTGGGGGGGATCTCTGTGTGGAGGGTGCACGACATCATCTGACTGATGCAGGGGACAGACCATGGTGAGCCCGAGGGAGACACTCTGGGATGACATCATCCTATTGTGTGTTTAACGAGATCTGGCGAGGCTGTGCATTAATATGTATAAGTGTGCTGCGGTCATCTCTAAGCAGCGATTCCCTGTTGTTGTAATCGACAGCCAGTCAGCGGCAGTAATCGTTCTCGAGCTGGTGCCATTGACAAATCAAAGGTACAGTGTGCAGGATGTATGAGGATCTGTGGGCTTGTTGTTTTCACTTAAAGGAGCTATTTATACATTTTGACAGCAACAGCAGGTGGCAGTATTATGCGGGAATGAATGCAATTTCAAAGCTCACTATCCCTCATTGTCTTCCACATGAAACTGTCACATAAATGCTTACTTGGCTGTCAGACTCTAGTTCCAGACCATTGGCCATAATAGTCAACAAGAAGTGAAAGTTGAGGCTTTTATTTTGAAGAAAACACAGGAAGTGAGGTGACTATGAACAGATATGAAACACCTGTACAGTGTGGTGGCTCAAGGATCACTTTAGTGGTACAAAGGTGGTCTGATCAGCATTTTCCAAATCCTCTATTTATATGCACAATGACTTATTTTGAATGATGCCAAGGAGTTTATTTCCTTACACTGTAATGGTACTTAAGGCCATTTCTGAATATTTCATTAATATGATTTTTTTCTCCAAGATAAACACTACACGTAGCGCATTTAAAATTTGAATCTGAGGGTTTTCCTTACCAAGTACTGCGTTTTTATGTTACCTGAAGGCCACCATAGATTCCTTTATACAATTTGAAATGAATATAGATGAGGAGAGAGGTTGCTGCAATATGCATCTTCACCACCAGATGCCACTAATCCCCCAAAGTAGCACCTTGTTGACAGCATATATCGGGACTTAGTTTGAGAACATCCATATCCTCCCGACTCAAAACAAAGATGAGATGAGGAGCGGAATGTGTCGAAATGCACGCTCCTCTTTGTAGACTGAGATAATATTGATAAAGATTAAGTGCCACTTAATTAAAGGTTGCAGGCAGCCATGTAAAACAGTTGCCAAATGCATATTGCTGTAAGAGAATTTATCATTCAGATGAGTCACCAGAGAGCCTGGTACAGACCCTCGCTGAATTTCAATGTCTGGTCCCTGCTTAACATTCACACTCACTTGTGGACACGATTTGAATATGGTTAGACTTGTGGTTCAAAGATAACACTTAAGGCAGTCCCCTCTGTGCTCTGTCTTTAGAATGTAACTGTATGTGATTATTTGGGTAAGAAGAGTCTCAGCCTCTCTGGTTGAAACTGGGCGACGTTGTGGGCCGAGTAGAGGAGCAATTAGTGTGTTAAGAAAGACAGTGGCACCATCTGCTCCGCCTGTCGCAGCAGCAATTTATAGCCACGCGTCCCTGGAACTAGACGAACCTCTCTGGATGATCAGCAGACACATCTATCAAGTGAAAGCACTGAAGGACAGGGACGTGTTTCACTACAAAAAGAGGAGGCCCCGCTCGCCCACCATCAGCAGCACCAAGCTGTGTCCCGTCGCCATCACACCCGCCCACCACATGACTCATCCATAAACCTCAGGTGCTGACAACGACATTTCATCCTTGTTTATTTTGTGGGAAACGAGGGGGGGGGGGGGTTCAATTTCAAGGGAGACACCATCGATACTGATTCACCAAAAAGTCTGTAAGAAATGTGTAGGAAAGTTGGCTTATATGATCAAATGAAGAAATTAGATTATTATTGTTGAAAGCAAACCATTTATAATTGATCCATTTATATGTATATGTATATCTATTGTATATGTCGAAAGTCCACTGTGTAAAAATTAGCTGAAGAAAATGCAATACAAAATAATGACAGGTGTTTTTATGAGTGTATAATCACCTGAATGTGGACAACAAAATCATTACATTTAACAAAAATTGTTCAACAATATACTTGTTATTTTCTCTGACTCAAATATGAAATGTTTATTTCGTTACGTCATTGATTCATTGAATAAGTTTCGGAAATTTCTCTCAGAGTGATCCATCTTCTCAAGCAAAATGATAGAAGATCTGTGGGGGCGTTTGCTTCCGGTCAGTCGTTTTTTTCACTTTCCTGTCTCAACCTCGTCATTGAATCAGCTCCGCGGGTAATTCAAAATATCCTGCCAGTGTTTAGCCACCGTCGCTTCTGTTCCATTTCTTCGGAAGTAAATACATCATCTCCCCAGTCAGATGATTAAAGTGTTTCTGAAAGTGAAGCGGAGAAAAGTTCCTGCGCCGTCAAGAGTTACCTGAAGTGGACAGGTGGTCATGGGCAAGATGGAGGAGGAGGGGGAGCTGCCTCCAGAGGGACCGTGCTCTGTGCTTTAGAGGTAGGACGCCATCTTGTTTGTTTTTGAACTTGTTTGTTGGCTTGTGTTACAAGTGCAGAGTGAGGTGGTTGTATCTGGGGTTGTTGGTGCAGTGGTTGCTTATTTATTTTTACTATTTCTTCCTCTTAATTATTTAAGGGGTTCTAATTCTTTCTCATTATTATTATTATTATTATTATTATTATTATTATTATCATTAGTAGTAGTAGTAGTAAATGTATTGTTGTGGTTGTTGATAGTGATGGAAATATAAAAACAGTGCTGCTGTGTGTTGAGGGGCTCATTGTTCAATAGTCTGATGGAAGCTGGAATGGAAGTTTACATGAATGGTTAAGATTCGTGGGGCAGGAACTGAAATCGCCTCCCTGAGGGAAACAGATGATATTGATTATTGATGTTGTGAACGCAGTTATTATGTGTGATGACGTGTTTCTCAAAGCCACAGAGGAGGGTGGATGAAGGAGATGTAAAACAATTGGAGGATGTTAGAAGTACAGATGACATTTCTCAGAGATACAGTCGGCGTTGCATTGAATCATACTATATATAGTGTTTATTTGGTGATAGAGGTCTGCCATTTGTCCTATTTGATCTTACAGGGATTGAAGGCTGGCCCTTCTGTCTGTTCCAATTAGTGTGGAGGGCTCTTTACCCTGATTCCATTCCGTGTCCTGGGGCCACCAGGTCTCATCAGTCTGCTTTTAGTTTTCGGCAGTGGAGAGAAAATGTCTCCAAACAGCACATTAGACACAGCACACATGAGCCTCTAGACACAAGGTCTGCGAACATTACAGAGAATATTATGTTCTTAAGAAAAAATGCATTACAATAAAAAGAAATATGGTGTTCTTGTAGTCTGCCAACAGCTGTGTGTTTTTAATGTTTTCCCTGAGAGCTGAATATGACACGATTCGTATTTCAAACACGTTGCCGCTTTTCTGATTCTTTCCACTCTGAGTCGTTCTCAGCATCTTATTTGGTATTTTACTCTGAAGTGAAAACACACGGCAGCATCGACACCCACAGGCTGCAAGAGACGGGGCAAAACTACACAACGCTGAATAGACCGAGACTAGTACACTGCCTTTACAACCAACTGGGTCAGAGATCAGATAAAAGCAAACCCAGAGAGCAACGAGGCACAGCTCCGCGCGCAGAAGGATATTGAGCATCCATGAAAAATAGATGGAGCAGTTAGACAGAGGAAGTATTTTGACTTTAGCTGATGCCCCTGGCGGGTGTGTTTTACAGACAAACCATTTAGAACAATTAAAGTCCGCAGAGTGCATCAACACAGCCAAGCAAAAACTGCATATGGTACTAGAATAATGTCAGAAGGCGAAGTCACTCTATTTTGATCAAATACGGAGAAGGGCTCGACATATTGGTTTTCGAAGGCACATACAGATACCGAGGTGTAGTGGTTGATAAGGCTCATAACAAATCTTGTCAAAGTTTTGAATTCATTCAATTGCAGTACACACACAGCTTTGTTACAATCCTTTGTAATGCGACGTAACATCAATTAAAACTAGAAAATCAAAAATTAAAATGAGCTCCCTGTGGTTTGACAAAGTAATGAGTCGTAAAAATAGCTCATTAAATGAGCATTAGTGATCTCTTCAAAAACAGCTGCCTTGTTTGCTCACAGTGACACTTGTTGCAGTGCAGTTACATACAGTCACCATCGAACCGGCCACACTGGAGCTAAGCAAACGCAGATGTTATGTGCAACATCATTATCCTGTGTGACTCAATTAAATTCACATAATAGCCGACCACAGGCAGATAGAAGTGGCCGACTAAGTCTACAAGCTTCATTGATTGGAATTGAAAGGAGTGTTTTTATATGAATTAGTTGCTCAATGCACCTTTTATAGGAGAAGTGAAATCCGAACACAGCTGCATTCATCAGCTGATAAGTATCGATGTTATTATTTTCAGAATGAAATAATGCGGTGGATAATCAGCTAAATGCCACATATAGACCCAGATGACCAGTTGGCTTAGTATGTGGAAGAGCATTATCTTGATCTTGATGGATACACATCGCCAGCGTAAAACGAGTCTCACTCCCAGTCTCGGCTCTGCCTGCTCACCCTCCTCTGTTAGAATGACTCCTGATGGATGACACAGTTTAAGCCTAATGCATTATATTGTGCCCGTGCTCCTGCCAGAACTGAGAGCCAGTGTCAGTGCAGTGGCAAATCAGACTGGAAGTTTTATTCCACAACAAGCGACATCCTCTCCCCTAATAACGACCGAGCCCATTTGCCTGGCAACCAGCCATCCTGCTGAGGTTCTGATCTGATTAACAATTACCCTGGTTTGTGTTGTGTTGTGTGTGTGTGCGTGTGTGTATATATATATATATATATATATATATATATATGGTTAGTCAGCACACGTACACAGGGGAAGGAGACACTGCCAGGCCACTTACATTAACTAATGCAATATTCTAATGTTGGTGCATTTCTGGGCCAATTTTGCTGGATGATTTTTGTATCCAGTCCATTTCACAGTGTAAAAAGTGCTGCTGCAGTGTCCATCTTGTGTTGGTCTCTAATAAGCAACTCAAACTACACATGAACGTGGATATGGCTCGAACACAACATGACAGCCTGGATGAATACGTTTGAAAGCCCTGTATACTGTGATGCATATACGGAGGCTCAGGGGTGGTGGTGCAGAATTGAGTTTCCTTGGTATGCACCGAAAGAAATTTCATGAACATGCAGTATATTTCCATTTTGAGTGCATCCTCTCTACATTAGGCTGCCATGTTGTACAGTCTCTGTTATAACGGAGGGCTACTGTATGTTCTGATACACGCCTCGAGGGGAGGCATGAGGTGAGGGGCTATTTGAGTCCAACATGGAATCCTACATACTGTCTTTTTTAATTTGTTTTTCTCTTGAGTCATAGGTCTGTTCCTATCATTTAAAAATTAGAGGCTGATCTGGTATATGTTTTACTCCCTTAATGTTGCACACTCTCAATCTATATAGTGAAGCATTGTTATTTATGAAACATCATGCTGCATTGTTATATTATCGATGTTAACATTACCCAATCCTGCATAGGAACATTTTGGATGATGTACAGTTGTTTTAAAAATGGAGTGCACAATAGATTTCATCCTTTTGTATGTCAGTATGCCCCTTTACGCTTTACACCTCAAGGAATGCAGTGTTGTGAGTTCCAGCTGGCATTTCCTTAAAGACGAATTCTGCAAATGTGTGCTATCCACCACACTGTACTCTGCAGCTGAGCAGCTTTATAGGCACACACACCTCTGTGTAAAATACATAAGCTGTGTAAACAACTGCTGACCATGAGACCAGATGTGAGAGACACATTACTCTGTAATTACTTCACACCACACGCTGACAGAGATGCTCGTTTTCAGCTGCCTCCGGCTGCCTCTGCCGCTGGGACCCTGCCTGTCAGCCCGATGGTGTAAATACCTCATGCTGAGCCCGCTCTTAACATTAATAATCTGATCCCCCTGCCTCAGAGCAGACAGGGGTATATTTCTTCTCTTGCACATCCCCTATACTGTACGTGGTACTGACATATGGCAACCTGTGCGCTGCAGCTACTTCCATTAATCATTCTTTATGTATGTGCACTGCATGTCATGTGATGTGGTATCAGTGGGCAGGGGGGGAACCCCACTGGTGGAGGCAAAGCACTGCAGTATTCAGGGGAAACAACATGCATGTCTCTCACACAGGTCACCACAACCTGTGGAACATTTTAGCATTTTTTTGAATCATGCTAAAATATCATTGCATGATGGTGCTTTTGGCGGTGTTAGTTCGTTCTCAATTCTTTATTATGTACATTAAAAAGCATTTTAATCGGTCCATAATTAATAACAAGGGAAAAAAACACACAACACTAGAATTCACTACAGCCGAGAGGATAGAGCCCAAGGTAAAAAGCCTCCATCTTGGTGTAATGTCATTACTGCTGAGAATCAATGGGCTGCATTATCTTAAGTACTGGCTGCCCCCATGCCGGATTGTAACTCTGGCATGTTGTACCATCAAACCACAGCAGCAGTGCTCATTCACATCTGCAGGGTGCTGCACACAGATGTTATTTAACCTTTTACCTAACTACTCCAATCGGGGGAATTGTGAGGACAAAAGCAGCATCAGTGTGAAGGATGGAGCAAACAAAAGAACACATGAATGATGCATGCGTGACTGAGTACAGCATTATAACCTCTCACCATTCCTGCTGGGGTTCATCGATGACCAAGAGGATCTTAAACTTCTTGGGTGTCGTGACTTGAGTCTGCTCCACCAGACCTGCTGAGGCAGCCGTCTGCTTCACCACGTTGGTGATGGAGCTGAAGAAGCCCGTTCCGATGGACTGAGCCGGCTGAGGTTTCCTCTCCGAAGCCGGGGAAGTGGCCGGAGGTGTGGGCCCAGCTGTGGGAGACTTGGCAGGGGTGCCGGAGGCAGGTGGAGGTGGCTGAGCGGGGTCGGGCCTCTGGAGATCTGTCATGTAGCCGTTGGGCAGGTTGGAGATGAAAGTGCTGTCCGAGAGACGGCGGCGCAGGTAATTCATGGCTGCGGCTGAGAGAGGAGGGCAGCAAACGAGCACTGGGTGTGGAAAATGATTCTGCAGCAGAGACCCTGTCCTTACAGCTGGTAATGGCTGAGCTCTCAATGCAAGCTCCCAGCGAATGTATTCCCTCCCAGCTCAGCTCACTGGAGCATCCTCAGAGCTCCCTCTCACGGGCTCTGACGCTTCACTCCGCCTCAGCCAATCCCCTCGCGCTATGTCTTCCTCAACCGTTGCAAACGATGCTCTGGCTGTGCCTCTCCTTCCTCCTCTCTCCTCTCCTCTCTCGCTCACTGACGTGCCCCGCTGCCTTACCCCTCCCCCATTTTCTGCTGGCTCACAGGCGTCATGCTTTTTTTTTTTGATCCAACACATGGAAAATAGAGGGGTTTCCAGTGTCGGTGCAGGAGGCTGTGCAGTATAGTATGTTGTAACTGCCTCAGTCCTGGCCGTGCTGTCCCCCTGTTGTGTGTTGAGCCTCGGGTCCTTGCACAGCATTTCTCTGTGAGCAAGATGCAGCCATGGAATCTAAAATGGCTGTTAAGACTAGAGGGCAATGTTGCAGGCATGGAGAATGTCAGTAGCATTCCCTCTGGACACAAATCCATGTGTAAACCACCCGTTTTAATTGATCTATCAGACATGGTCTTAGAGCTTTGACATTTTCTCCATCACCTGCTGCACTTTGGATTTTTGTCAGATCATTTGATTAATTACAAGCAATTATACATATTCTCTGTGGTACCAAAAGTGATTGCATTTTCTTAATGTCTTCCCCCCCAAATTATAAACCCCAAGAAAGGGAATGTAAAATATTTTTTTAATCAGCTGAATGGTTTGATTACTCTTTTCCTTATCCTAGAATAAGAATAAACAAAAGACCTTCTTAAATTCTAATGACAATATCAGGTTCTCCTACATACTTGGAAGGGAAAGGTGACGTGAGACGTATTCAACTACAACATGCATGTATGCATGCATGTTTGTATGTGGTATATATATCATTTTGAAAAATGAATAAAATACATTTATATTCAATAATAAATGTAACTCTTTTTTGAGGAAAAGAAAGAAAAGGCAATTAATGAAATCACCAGACCACCATGTCTCCAACAGATTGGATATTTTGAAACAGTCCAGGAAACACATCAATAAATCAATAGGTTGCATCGAGGTTAACCCCTCTGAGGTCACCATAAAGCCACAGTGAAATGACTTCATGTCTTAATACAAATTCATCTGGGACATAAAGCAAAAAAGGAAAATAAGACAGATGTATTCAGAGTGTCTGGTACTTCTCAGGAGGAAGATTTTCTCCCATTAAGCAATTTTTTTAAAGGCTTCACCATGATATTCACTCGTTAACACATAATAGCCATTTACACCCAAAATTGTCAAAATAATATTAATATTCATTGGAATAGATATATTCTAAAGTTCAAATACATTTTCTCAGTAACAGGGCAAAGTTGAGACAATTCAATGTAGAAACCCAGACCATAACTTGTCCTGGACCAGGTTAATAAAAACACCACTATAGGATGAT
This sequence comes from Chascanopsetta lugubris, assembly GCA_016785325.1. Lineage (NCBI taxonomy): Eukaryota > Metazoa > Chordata > Actinopteri > Pleuronectiformes > Bothidae > Chascanopsetta > Chascanopsetta lugubris. The sequence goes on from JAFBJT010111053.1 coordinate 35,170, forward strand.
AATATTCATTTTCCATAAATCAAATATAATAACACATCTGTTTACCATCCATTACCACTGTTACTTTTGCTGCTGTTCCCCTCGTCTCCACCAGGGCGGCTCTCCACTCTTTTGTCTGAGTGCGGTGGGAAAGTGAAGCTCTGCTGTTGTTGTGGAGGCGAAGCTAACTTTTTGTCGATCAAGTGAGTAACATTGACTTTAACGTCGCGTTGCTTCGTAGCTTTGTTGTACGACACAACGTGGGTGAACGGAACCGCATCCTATCTCAAAGTTGTCGTTTATTTCGATTTTTGTTCTACTCTACCGATTAAATTGGAACCTTCGAGCTAACGTAAACTTTTCTTCCAAAGTTTGTGACGAGTTGCTAATGGCTAACTAGCTTTCGCCGTGGAAGAAGTGGCTCTCGTTTGCTAGCTGTTGTGCTACTGCCTGTAGAAAGCTGAACTGCAAGGGGGGATAACTAACGTACAGCTGTGTATATCTGTTTATTGTGATGATAGCTATCAACCAATGTCGCGGAATCACACGATATCATCGACCTTATGATGTATTAAGTCATTGTCGGTTAAAGTTAGCTTACCGCGGAGCTGTCTGTGTAGCTAGCACCAAATGCTCAAACGTTAGCCTAAGACATCGTTTGCTAACCGAGTTTCCCAAGAAAACATCACGAATTTGTTTCTGTGGATTTCAACGTAATCAATTTTCACGTTGTCGTGCTTTCATTTGTTTGTGCTTTATAGGATTTGAGCCCGTTTTCCTCGTCGCTGATACATCCTGCTAACGTCGATGTTAGCAGTTAGCACGTTCGTGTAAATGCTATTCACTAGAATGGACCTGTTGAACTCTCAGTTCCTGGACAAGATGAACAATAACATCGGAAGACTGCACTACGACGGTTAGTTTTTGACCGTCAATCTGTTTCGATTTAACCATATGATATATTTGTTGTGGTATCAACTATTAATGTTTTTTTTTTAAATGTCCCCATACCCCTTGCTAACAAGTGTTTGGATTTGAGACTTGCAGTATCTTTTTTGTCTCTCGTCTCCATCTTGACATAAGAACACAACTTTTTAAGTATACGAATTGCAGCAAGATTGTTTGACGAACACTGTTTACGTGATGGGATTGTGGACTAATGTGGGCACTGTTATTGTTTGTGAATATGAACTATTAGACACAACGAGGACATTTTCAAGTTCTGACATACTCTCTAAGTATTAGTTAAGGGTTCAGAATCAGGTGTTGGGTACTTGCTTGAAGACGGTTACAATTAGAGTTAAGTTATTGAGGTTAGGCATGTTTTTCAAGTAGTGTCACACAGAAACATTTATGAAAGGTGCAGTCAATAAGATTTGGTGACATCTGGTGGTGATGTTGCATGTTGTCTACATCACCTCACCTCACCCTTCTGAGCATGAAGGAGAACCTATGGTAGACTTGAGTTGTCATTAAAACTCCAAAAAGGTGTAGTACGTCCACTTTTACTACTGTAAAAACATGGCGGCCTCCATAGAGAGGACCTCCCCCCTCCCCATGTAAATATTAATGGGCTCATTTTAGGGTAATGGAGAAAAAAAAAAAACATGATTATAAATTCATGTAAATATCAGCATGAAGTTGGTTTGATATATTGTTAGAAGAGACCAAAATAGTGGAAATCTTACACACTGCACCTTTAAGCCACTTGATAGTTAAGACCGACATTCTTTTATGTAAAAAATAATTGGCACATTTTCTAAACATTTGTGTAAATTAAATCAACCTGTGGTTCCTATGATACTAGATCGAATACTTTGGTCACATGTGGAAACAATTGATATTTACATGTGATCACAGTAAAGCTGGGACAGAATCTAACCCCTTTAACTAGATATTATTCAAATGTGTTTACAGAATTTTTGATGCTGATTTTCTTTCATACAGATGAGTCCAGGACACCCTCCCTGCCTAATGCCATGTCCAACATAACTGGACCCCCTCCTCACTGTCCAAGCAAACGGAAGTACGGCGAAGAACAAATGGACGACCGGATGAACTGTGATGATGACCACATGACCAAAATGAGCAGATTGTTTGCCACTCAGCTGTAAGTTTCTCATCTAAATACGGGCATCTTTATCCTGTTGTGACAGTTGCCATCCGATAGACTTGAAGTCACAATCCAAACGTCATTCGTCAAAAAACAGGGAAATAATTATGGCAAAGTACAAGACAGATTGACGTTGAGGTGCATAGAATCAAACTGCTTGGTTTAGAACAATCAAACCATTCAGCCTGAAAAATCCCACTTTGAGATTATGAAGTGAACATGGTTGAACACAGACCTTTCAGCATACAGGGCGCCACCCCCAGGTTAAGTGTTAGAACTACAAGAAAATACGTGTTCTACAAGAAATGTTCTTCAGGCTTTACATTATGAAAAGTAAAGGTTGTTTTGTATTCGATATTTCCCTTTTCTCTCTCAGCGCCCGTCCCTCTGCTGGTGACAACCGCAATGAGCACTGGAGTCACAGTCCTGTGGAGCACATTACATCCACCTCTAATGGTCTCCATGGGACCCATCTGTATGCTTCCATTTCTGGCTATGCTGTTGACCAGCCTCTGTCTCTGACCAAAAGCAGCCACGACATTGGAGTTGGGACTAGAGAGAGATCTGTCCTGGGAGGGGCTGTGGAGCGGCAGCAGGTACGTCAAACTTCAACACACATAGCGTTACCACATGTGAAGTAATGGCAAAAATAATTCCTGTGTATTTTCACAACCTCCCTTGTGTTTATCTCCTGCGTTTTAAACATTACTGCTATACAGGCAGGGCCTATGTTACAGTTACTCTGCTTGCATGTTTGACTGTCGCATGACAAATTCACGCTGATGTCTGTCCTGAGAAATGTTATATTTGGAGAAACTAGTCATTTGTTTGTGAAAGTATTTTTATGTCATGCCGAGTTGCCAATCTGTTTGGATTGTACCAACATTTCCGTAAATTATTTATTATGTATTTGATTGTGTTCATTAATTGTATCTATTTATTTTCCATGTATAGAATCGTCCCTCTGTTATTACCTGTGCCCCAGCGAGCAACAGAAACTGTAATCTCTCTCACTGCCACATGAATGGCTGCTCTCCCAGCCCACCTGCTGATCAGAGGAAGGCCAATGGTAAGTTTGTCTGTGCAACGCAGAATGTTTTTCCTCAACTTTATCTTACACTATCTCAGAACTTTATTAGGAACAGCATACAAGCACCGAGGCGAGCCTCACTTTGCTGTCAACATAGCCCCAGTTTTTCATGGCAGTGAGCCACCATATCCTGGAATCATTCCTCTGAGATTCTGCTCTAGGTTGACATGTCATATAATTTGTCAGCTGCACATTCATGCAGCCAATCTTCTGTTCCACCTAATTCCAAAGGAACTTCTTAACTGAACTGGAGAGGTCACCAAAGTGCACTGAACTCATTGTCATATTTGTGAAACAGTTTGAGACAACTTTTTGTGACAGTGTGACACCAAGTAGAAAGTAGTCTTCAACTCAAAGGATTATCCATGGAGAGTTATTCAAAGCCAAGTTAATTTTCTGTGTCATGCATGGTATTAACGCGGTTTTTGGCTCCTGTTAGATAACACAGTATGTGACCCCGTGATCGAGGAGCACTTCCGTCGCAGTCTTGGGAAAAACTATAAAGAAGCGGAGCCTGTGTCCAACTCGGTGTCCATCACTGGTTCGGTGGATGACCACTTCGCCAAGGCTCTTGGAGATGCCTGGTTCCAAATCAAGGCCAAGGGTGGGGGTCCCCAGGCTCCAGATGCAGATCCATGAAACCGAGGGGAGTAATTATTACAATCACTTTCATAGTCTTTGCCTCTCGCCAGGCATCAACTTCCCTAATGCCAAGAACAATGTAAGACATGGTGCTGCCAGGCTGTTCAGTAACTGACTTTGAGGTTACCCTCATATCCCATTCTTTAAAATTGGGGACGTTTCTCAATCAAAGAGGATAAAGCAAATCTGGCACACTGTACTTGGATTGACTAGATGGAATTTATACAATCAGATTTTAAAAGCTGTTTTTAGTCCATGTTCTTTTCTACCTGCCTTTCACTTGCTTTGATAGCCAAAGAAACCCTCTGCCTTTTCCCATCTTCATATATAAGCCATAGATCTGGTCATTGCTCTCACTCTAAACTCACTGCTTTTTGAATCTGTATTACTTGAAAAGGACAGCCAGGTCTCATTTGCACTATAAGTTTCTGAGCGGTTTGGTAGCAGGTTAGCAGTTTCAGTTTGGAAACTGATGTGTTGGATAACGAGGCTCGTTCTAAAATGGTCATAATGCAAGTAAGACTCTGGTTTCTCTGCTTTTCTGAAGACACTCAGTTAACCATGTCTTCTTTATGATCCTGAATCGGACGTATCCACTGATATCTAAATAACTTTCTGTTTATATGCTCACTGTGGCTGATTACTTTAGACTAATATCAATCATAGTACATATCCCTAACTAGAAAGCATGTTTCAAATAGCTGGTTTCTATTACAATCCTTATTCTATACTATATATATTTACTCAGAATTTATTTTTTATCTGTAACATGTTAGAAATACTCACTGCTGGTACAGTTGTACTCAATATATTTTTTGTATCTGGTTTTCATGACTATATGTAGGTTTATTGTATCCACCTATACATCACAGCCTCTGGCAAGGTTGTCTCAATGCAGTTATAATAGGCTACATTGCCTTGTTATTCTGCAGAGCTGGATGCTTAATACATGACTGAATACAGCAGAATTTGACCTTCTATAGCACAGTCTGTTTGCAGTGGCTTTATTTATTCTCAGCACATTGATACTTACATGACCGTACAGAAAACATGATTTTGAATTTTTGAGAACAAACGTTTATCTACATTACTTCAGTGAAATTAACATCAATTTCCTTTCAAATATGGAATATATGCTTATGCAACTAGAGCTGTATGTTCACATTACAAGTCTGAAGTGACATCCAGTGTTTCCATAGACTCTGATCTGACGTTTTTCCTGATTTTCCGTCTGTTATTCTCAAATCAGATTTGTGCCATTTCAGTATGTACTCCCTAGAGTGGATCTATCTCATCAGTGGCCATGCAATATGTGCAAGCCTTTTGCCTATATGTATGCGCTGATGTACGTATGTGCCATCATCATCTTCCCGCACCGACAGCAGTGCTACTAATAACCTTTAACCAGAAAAAGCATTGTGAAGCAAAGGGTGAAAAATTTCAGATTTATGACAAACCTTACGGTTTCTTTGCTGGCCTATGTTCCATTACATTCAATTCAGTTTTAAAGCAACTTTCCAACTGAGGACACATCCCATCCCACGTTTCATGGAACATCCATCCACTAGTTCGTGTTTTATCCTGTTGACTAATGCAAGCAAACAAACAAACACGGCATCCATGGCGGAGGTATTGTAAAACAATCAACATTCCACCATGACTGCCTGACACGCATCAGTGTCTTTGCAGTTGTATACATGAAATACTGTTACAGACATGTTTATCTTTTTGGATTTATTTGATATCATGGTGAGAGCTGCAAAAATCTGACTTATTATGTACAAAATGTTAAAGTGAGCCACAATTTATTTTTAAGTGCAGTTGAGTTTTGTTCAAATTAATCCTCCACCCTTTTGGAAATAGTCTACTTGTAGTAGCATAACCTATTTGTCAACACTGATTAAGATAGAGTATTGTAAATTCAGACTTTTTTGTATGTCAATTAACTGTTTGTGAAAACGTTTGTATTAATATTTTACAGTTTTTTAAAAGAATAATGTTACATACACTTTCCTGTCTTTATATTTTATTTTAGCCATGTAAGACTATCATTGCGCCGCGCGGAATGATCATAGATATTTTGTTTTCTATTCAGAGTAGTGGACTTGTGTAGCATGGATGTTCATTATCTTCTAACCATGCATTCTGTCTTTCTAAACGTTGATTATTATAATCCCTCAACTATCAGATGATTGAGTGCAGGAACACAACAGTCTTTTGATCAAAGACTTGGTGCAGCCCCGGTTTTAAAGAGTGACTGTGTGTACCATAGTGGAATTTTAGGGATTATTATTAGGGGATCTGCTTGTTTGACACAAGCAGATTGTTTTAGTAATATGTTGGGGGTTGTTAGTCCATTGTTATTTAATTGCTGTGTTTAGACTATCTGTATCACGGAGACTGTTAGCAGTAAGGACCTGCTCAAGGTGTCATCCACGTGGAAAACACTTGTTCACTTTTGTTCTTATTTCTCTGGAAGAAAATGCCACTGTTTGTACTTAAAATCTTCCAAATAAACATGCAAATGAAAAGTCTAAGTTGACATGCCTGTTGTTTTCATACATGACATCTGTAGTGTCCACAACTTGTAGTAACATGCCACATTACAATCATTGCAGACAAAATAGTTTACTAAAATCCAGTGAGAAATTCTTACAAATGATAAAATAATAGTGATATTTTTATCTCTGTATAATCTTTTATGTTTTGTTGTTTTCATCACGTATAATGAGTCTCATACATCCATCAGCAGTTGGTCCTCTCGACGTAGGCTGCCATTTTGCACCACCCGTTTTACAATCGCACGGAATGAACAAATGGAACACCTTTGAGTTTGAATGAGAACTTTAGGCCACTTAAAGTTCTCTGATGTGCTCGGAAAACAGAGGCGAGGGGTATACAGCCAAGTTACCTTGAATGGTCACCAATTCCTCGACACCGTACTTTTACAGAATCATGGAAATGTGGTTGCTCCTTATTCGTCGAGCTGTAACTAAACTTATTGAAGTACCATGGATTTCTTTGCCAGTACTACTAGTGTTTGAGACACTTGAGTCTGGCATGTGGCCATGGTTACTCTGATTACAGCTCTCTAAGAGCTTTTCAAACAAGCAATCAGCCATCTATGCATAACCCCTGTTCCGGCTGGACTCTCTCCACCTCTGGTATAAAAATATAAAATGACCAGAACTCTTGTGGAGTAGAAGGACTGGCTAATAGTTCACATTAGGAGCCATTATGCAGGATCCATTGGTAAATCATCGTTGTTGTCCGAGACTAGTGTTCAATCACCAGTTTTTCTGCTATTTCTCATTTCAGCAAATGGGTTTTTGTGTTCCTCACTTAGTCAGTACTTGTCGGACTTGAGGATGAATGAAAGTGCATGTTGTCTCTCAGGGACACATTTCTTTAGCAGTTTTCAAGTGTTTGTGATTGTTGTTTTTTTTTTCAAACTGCTGATGCCGGAGGCCTTGAGTAACAAACAACAAGCAATCAATACTCGGCACGCTAACTCAACAGCACCTCAATTATAAGTTGTTACCTACAGGAATATTTCAGAATGTGATTCCTTCTTTCATACATCAGTTTCACTGGCCCTATGTCTTTGTCTTATTTGCAGTTTACTGTGGCTCACAAAATTCAAGGTGCATTTTATCATTTTGACATATTACTGTTTAAAAGTTAAAAAAACAAAGCTACACAGACCCCCTTGAAAAACCACAACCTGTTATTTATGTATCTGGATGGATGGATGTGTGTGTGTGCGTGTGTGTGTAATTGAAGCATGTGTTTCTGTCAGTAAAGTTGTGCAACTGACTCACCATGTTCTCAACAAGCCTCTGACATCTTCCCTCAGACGTTCCAGCTGAAACCTCGTTGGACTCATTTGGCCGCAGATGCTGTTTGCTTGATTTGGTGTCATGGTAACAAAAGACAAAATAATTGCTCTTGGAAAAATCCATTTCACAGTGAGAAAATGGAGGAATAATGTTTGATGACTCGGTGGTGAGGACTGTTTGACTCCAGTATGACCTAGAAAGCATTTCAGTCGGTACATTATAATGTTATATTGGACGTTGGATAAGAAAATGACAGATGATCCTTGTAAAATGCTTGGAGATGAGAAGTGAGATTAAATGTGTTACATTTTTCAGCCAGCAGATGGCGGTGGTAAACCACTGCACCAACTCCCCCAAATTCTCCTGTCCCTGGAGATCAAACAAAGACATAAGCGGCATCATCCTGGGAAGATTGATATGAATGCAGCATTTCTTCAGTGTGTGTTTGAGTCATGCAAAAATACACTTTGCATGTCAAATGGATCTGCAGGGGGCCAGACGTGGCTCTCATGCTGAGAGCAGAATCTATTGTACACATGATCCAACATGGCTCCTGATCCTGCTTTTAAAGATCCTATTATCAATGTATTTATGAACTGTAAACACGGCCGATTAGCATATCTATAGTTAAAATTTAGGCTATAAATCATTTTTGAAGGCTGAATGGAGATGGAAATGACTATACCTCCACTTCAGTTTGGCTCATTTGAATTTGATGAGCGCTTTTCACAAAGCAAATCTTTAAACTAGAAAGAAAAGGTCTGCTTTTTTCTAATTTATTTTTTTTGGTTGCTCTTTCGAGTTGTTGTTACTCTCGCCCCTCGGGCTCAAATCTACCCAAAAGCCCCTCCAACAGACCACTGCCTCCACGAGATTAGACCCAACCATTCTCCCAACAACAATGCCCCTGCTTCTGCCGCAACATGCCTTTCCGAGGAAGCCTGCTCTAGCGGGATTACGGAAAGAAGATCCACGTTTTCTTGCTTGTGCAAAACCAATCGCAGATAGGCGCGCACGCACACGTGCACGCACACGGATATCAGGCCTCGTGAAACTAGTGTCTAAATCAGGATGACACATCAGGGTCACGCCAAATTCAGCTCAGCCCCTTCAGTGTGTGAAGGCCACAAGGAGCATGACATCTGTGCTTGCGATGGAGGACTGGTCCCTCCGTCGCTGCCTCCTGTTGTTGCTGTAACGCGACGAACTCGGCTGCTGCGTTCAGACATGGTCAAGATACACATTTGTTGAGCGCTGCCCCCCCCCCCCCCCCCCCCCCCCCCCCCCCCCCCCCCCCCTTCCCTCCCGTCCCCCCCCTTCTCCATTTTCCTCCCTCGGTTACGTAAAAGGAGTGCGCCAATGAAAAGGCTTTAACACAGTGCACTCTGGACACGGTACGGAGTCATAATTAATCCAATTGGATAAATGCATGATTTTACTACAGGCTAAACAGGAGAAGCGGCCCCCTCGCAATGTCACACATGCTGGCTCTCGCATTACCTACGTGTCCGCAACTGGCCGATAGAGATCTCATTCTTTCCTTTGCATAATTCCACATTTGTTGTGCCTGAATAAGATGTGAGGCCACGCTCGCATCCACAACATCCCTGAGTGCACAACGTCTGGGGAATTTGCATGATTGCCTGTAGATTATTTGAACATGGTCTATTCCCCCTCCTCTTCGGTTTTCCCTTATTTCTGTGGCTCTCTGCAGTGAGAATGCACACACATCCTTGGGCGAAAGAATCTAAAATAGATCATACAAGCAACCGGAGTAGATGCACAGGCACAGGAAGCAGCTCACGGGCAGACTTGAGTCATGCTGGCAAGATCATGCACCCTGAGCTGACAGCCCAACACACCCGATTACCGAGCACGTCATTTCTAAAATGCATCCCCGGCCTCACTATAGGTCACAAACGAGAGAGAGAGGGAATATCGAGATCCGATGTTGGATGTATACTCCGGACTCCCGAGCGCGGCATCGGCGGCGAGCGGCCGGGTTGCAGCTACTTTCAGACTGACCTGATGAGCGTCTCCGGCTCAAGCCGCAGTGGCTCATTCATTGTGTCATGTGGACTGCTGGCAATGGCATAACCTTTGTGGAGGGAATGGAAGACAACACGGTCACTCTGGATAACAGTCTTGCAATGAACAGAAACAGACCCTGTCAGGGCGTCTCAGCGTCAGTTCTCAGCTGCACACCACCAACACACACACACACACACACACACACACACACCAATCGCCCTGTGCCTTTTCCTTACTTCCTCCCTCCATCAGTGAGGACAGCTCCTTCTTGATGCGACCCTCGTGTGTGGCATACATGCTACGCTGATTTGGCAGCATCCTATTAATACATTTCTCCTTTCGCATCCCCCTATGTTGCGCGCTGCCTCAGCACCATCTTGCCTAGTCGCGCACACTTGGCCTGCTCTCTGGCCGTATGGCGCTGGACTCGGCCAGTGATTTCACCCCATTTAGAGAGTTGGCTTGGATTTCATACTTTTATATATTATTCATCAACCTGTAAATGATTGATTTAAGGGGCCATCTGCCGCACAATAGGACGACTGCGTTGCCGATGTGTTGTCGCTTCAAGTTAATGAATAGCTTCCAATCAGGACACACAAACGATGGGCTCATATGTCTTGTTCCACTTTCCCCACGGGTCAAAATGTCCCTACTGCCCCATAATATTGTCTTTTTGTAATGCGTTTGATCGACATTCAGTCCCGGGTCAAATGACTCTGAAGCCAACACAGGTTTTGATTGGCTCTGACTCCAACAATTGGCATCGATGGGCTGATTTCGGCAGACCTGTTGCTAATGCTAACTGAAGCGTGGTAGCATAGCCGTGAGAGTTTGTCTTACTCTTTACAACTTGGTGCCGGGTTCAACATCTTGTAGTTATCAGTTAGATCAAGATGCAGTGTATTTCAGTGAGGGAGCCTCTCCTGATTAAAGGTAAAGAGAAGATGAGGAGGCAAAAATGCACCTGCACCCTTCAAAGGCCTTTTATTGCAGGTATATATATATATATATATATATATATATATATACACATATATATACCAGGTTAAAAACGCCAGAGAATACATGATCATTTTGGCGTGAGAGAGGCTTCTGGGCTTTTCTACACGAAATCAGGTCCCTGTGTGATTCTCTAAATTCCCCCTCTTAACGATGGATGCTCAGTGAGACGGTGGGTTTTGGGCAGCGAGCAGCAGATAAATGTTTGAACCATCACTAAAGGGCATTCTCATGTCTCATTATGAGGCTTGTTATAGGGCACGCGTTACCGCTGCTCCACTGAGCAGCCTTAATAAGGAAAGTGACCCAACACCAATGTGAACAGCAATGCTTCTCCTCTCACATCCATTTACCACCGTCTTCCTCAGTCGCCTATCTCTTTCCTCTTGTCTGTCTGCTGCCCCCCCCCCCACTTTGCCACAGCAAAGCCCCCCACCCACCCCTTCAAGCCCCCCACCACTACCACTCCCCCTGTGTGTTTGGCAGTCACACAGTCGGCCATGTGTGTGCTGACGATGTTACATAATTCCCTCCTTTCGCTGCACTCCAGATCAAAGAGAACAAACCAGCACAGAAAAATTGCTCCTTGCTGTTTTTTTTTGTTTTTTTTCCTTCTTCTTTTTCCTCCACCACCATCGCACTGCTTTGCTTTGCTTTGCTGTATCAGACTCTGGTACCCGGAGATCTTACAGTAGACTGACTGCGTTGCTATTACCCGCTCGTGCATTCCCTCCCTTCATGTTGAGAGAGTGAGCCAAGCGATCGGGGGCAATGATCAGAGGCTAAGTGATAAAACAAAGCACAAAAGGAAATGATCACGACGTTTCCTTTTCATGACGCGCTCTCATCTGTTGTGACGCGCACATGCAGGGGAGTCGACTTTAAATCATGACAGGCGCCGATGGATTTCATTTGCTTTAACTTTGACATTTTAGACATGAAAGCTTTGTGGGTAAAATCTCCCAGAAACAGAACCGAGGCAGTTGTAATGAATTATTCTCTGCTCAGAATCATATGAACAAGCAGAATACTCACTACTCAGTACTTCTATTAGAAAATGACCCAGTTGTTTGACCTCATGCTGGCTGGCATGCCTTGATAAACTCATTTTATTTAAAGGGGGAGGGGGCTAAAGGGAAAAAGAAAGGCCTCCATCAAGTGTAAGAAATGGTGACCGAGTGAGAGATGGAGAGAAAGAGTGAAAGAGAGGGAGTGAGAGAGAGAGAGAGAGAGAATCAAATGCTGTCAGAGTGGCAGGGGCCTGTCCACAGCCTTGTGAGGATTGAAATAATGAGTGTGTGCTGGGGGAAGATTCACCTCCAGTGCCGAGTGCAGGCCCGGCAGTGCCTTTTGGGAGTGAAGGACGCAAGTGACAAAATGAAGTCTACAGCGAAGAGGCTACGAGGCTTTAACGGAAACAAAGGCCCGGGAGGAGGAAACGTTGTTACCGTTTGATGTAAGATACGATATGTTGAATGGTGTGAGCTTCTCTAGTATTGACACAGGTGTAGGTGGCAATGTGCATGGATCCACTGGCCCTTAGCTCACTCACTCCAGCATTGCATTGTACATGTGCAGTGACGATAAAGACACCCACTTAGAGCGGGTGTCAAACACGTGGCCCACGGGCCCAAAACGGGCCCGCCGCAGGGTCCTGTCCGGCCCGTGAGACGACTTTGCAGTGTAACAATGACAGAGAATTACAGAATTAAAGCAAAAATAATGTCATCATTTTCAGACACCCTTGACTAAATGTTTTGTGTATCTTTAAAGGTGCAGTGTGGAGTTTTTCAGCAGTATCAGAACATAAATCTTGTTGGAGTGCTTGAATCTATGTTTCATTACTTGTGTAATGAACCTAACACATAAGCCAGAGTGTTTTCTAAAACAACAAAGTATGTAAACTTGTTATATTCACGTAAGTCCGGCCTGACGTCCATAATAAACCGTCGCCATGTCTTTTCGGATCAAGATCCAACACTGGCAGGACAGAGAGGTCAGGAAGAAGAGAATATTAGGCGGGTTACCATGGTAACATCGTCACTGAGCTCCATGATGTACTTCCTGGTCTTTGTTATCATCAAGCTGTGATGTAAGACCAAACCCCTCCCCAGAGTTGTATGAGCTAAAAAAAAAACACCGCAAGGTGAATTTATGCGGGGTTCAGGATCTTGCCTCAGGACCCTTTCGCAATGGGGAAACGCCAACGCTCTTTGCTACTGGACAACCACTCTGACCCCCGTGCCACAGCCACCTCATTTAATTGGTGCATGGGATTCTATGCATTGTCTCTGCCCGCAAGTATCCCCCACCCAGAGCCCCAGCTGATGTATCCGATTCCCTCCAAAGAGCCGAGATCGGCTGCATTCCTTATCTAGGTGACACCCCCAAGAGATGGAGAGTGGGTTCGCCGGTGGAGCAGAGTGATGGGGGGGTTATCTCTGGCCTTCAGCCTGGGGGAGGGGAGGTGGGCGGGGGGGGGGGGGGGGGGGGGGGGGTTTGCGGGGGACCCGGGAAAACCACTCTGACCCCCGTGCCACAGCCACCTCATTTAATTGGTGCATGGGATTCTATGCATTGTGCATTCTATGCATAACAGCGTCTTTAGGACAGGGCACATGCTCGCTGTGGCGCACAGCCGACTGCGAGCTGTGCGGCTGCGGCATCAAATGAATTCCAGGGGAATGGGAGAGGGCAAGGCTTCAGAGTGGGTTTGGCGCTCAAACCGTTATCACACCTGACAGCGTCTGGTCGGGGATCCAGTGGTGCACGCGGCATACGTAAGCAGCTGGTCATCTGTAAGGCAGAGTGATAGGGTGTGACGTGTCACACGCCACATTAGAGCCTGCCAGAGGATGTGTTTGACAGAGCACTGCAACTTCAGCCCAGGACCTCTGCTCATATTATCAGACCTATTCTGGGCGCACATCTGGGGCCTCATTTACTCAGCCCCCTCCAATTCCAACGCTGGATATTTCATCATGTGATTACCTTTACAAAAACGTAGAAATGGATTGAATATGATTAGAATGAGTAATACTATCAGTGGATACATGTTTGGGTTGTTCATTATACTGGAATGAGCTCTTTATTGTAACATCAGAGGCAGGTCCTCTCAATGGAGACCACCGTGTGGTCGGAAAGGACCAATCAAACGACCTTTGAGTTTTGATGATAACTGAATTCTCAGAGGCGTATTCAGCCGCATGTTCACTCAATCCTGCACACTGTACCTTTAATCTAAAAAAACACTTGAACACATTTGAGTGTTCTGTCAACAGTTTTGTGTGCACCTGCATAAACTGTGTAGTTCATGTGTGAGTGGCACACCAACGTTTGGTGGCACTGTCTTTGCCTCCATGTTTGGCTTCGTCTCGACCTCATTGACCCCGACTGTGTCACAGTGCTGCAGTGTGTATTTGTGTGTGTGTGTGTATGTGCGCTGCTCTTGGGTTTTTGTACCTGTCACTGTTCAACTCAGGCGAGGAGGAGGAGGAGGAGGAGGAGGAGGAGGAGGACAGACTGGGCACTGGTCACTGTGGCCCTGCCTGGTCTGGCTCACTCGTCAGTGAACACGCTCCCCGGACCTCTGTGACAGATCAGAATAGAAAGCATGCAGCACATCAGAGCTGTGATTCACTGCAGCCCCAAGTCCAAGCATGTCCTGAAGGCCCTCAGACCTCTTAATCATCATGTTTGTATGCATGTGTGTGTGTGTGTGTGTGTGCGCGAGTGTGTGTTTAAGAAAGACAGCGAGGCAGACAGGGAATGAATGAGCTAGTTTGCGTACGACTGTGCTTCTATAAAGGTTTCCCGTGTGTTCCCCGTGTGTCAGAAACAGTAAACCACATCTCGACGGGCGTCCCGAACGTCTCCCGCAGCACGGCGCCGTGTGTGTTTCTCAGTCTTCACTTTGCATCGGAGCCACGTTGGTGTTTATGCATGTGGGTCGCCTTAAATATCTGCGTCTTATTCTGCACAGTCAAAATGTGCAGTCAAGGGCATAACTACATGAGGGAAAATGTCATGCAACAGTCGGCGCGATGCATGCGAGGCACGTGCAGAGGTCACTTGGTCACATTTGCATAAAAGCGTGCGCCAAAAATAATCAAATCAACATCTGTTTGCACGCACCAACACATGAAACTGTGATTGTGCCTCAGTGGCTCTGCCACAGGAAAACAATCCATCATATGTTAGAATTAAGAACTCGCTCATGCGATAGATTGTGCGTGTTTAATTTGAACGAAACAACAAATAGTTCAGGAGCATCGTCCTCCTCACTCTCCACCTTCCTCCCTCCGCCTCCGTGTTGAAATGAACGGAGGAGACTCGGGCAGCATCCAGAGGAGCGAAGTGTTAAGTATGTGCTGGCGTAATCTGACAGAACTTATTTAGAATGCAGATCTTTACTAAAGCTGTGCCTGGAGCGGCGCCCTGCTCCTGTCTTTACACCGAGCAGCAGCATTGGCACACATTCACGTACAGTAGATCCACACACACACTCCCTGTAACCGAATACAGGCGCACACACACACACACACACACACCAGTGTGCATCCATGTAAAAACATGATTTGCATACTCAGGTGCTGACAGGTGCAACACTAATTCGCCTTCACCACTGACGACAAACCCTTTAACAAATGTGTTTTTAGCCGTGGGAATGTCTTTTAATCATCCTTCACTCATCGACCTATGATAAACTCCATTTAGGATTACAAGAGGTGTAATGTAAGAAATGAAGGGAAGGGAAATGAAGAAGAACAATAAGCGAAAACGAGCTCTAGTGGCCACATTTTGATGCTACGATCCTCATGTTGAGGCAAATGATATTATGCACCAACCAAGCAGCCACCTCCAGGGCTGTCAGACGAGGCCAATGGGGAAGTGGTAAACAAGGGTGGCCACTTGAGGCTTGAGGCGACTGCATCGTGGGCCCATCCCCGTTGTATCTGTGCTCCGCCTCTTTGTCCATTTGTGGATGAACCAGGAAGTAGGAGGAGTCAGGCGTCAGTGCGATGGCCGATGAGTGACTCACCCACACTGAGCCTCTGCAGAAACAAACGGGTGATGTCACGGACGCTTAGTCCATGTTTACACACCGTCCACGGCGCTAACATTAAGAAAAAGGTGCGTGTGTCAGTCCGCTGGTTTACACACGCTCCTGAATCGTGTCGGTTGTGACAAACATTTATATTCTTGGTGCGAGCAAGTCAGCACAGCGATGAACTTTTATTTAGAGATGTTTTTTTTTGTTGCAACTATTTATATTTCTTCCCTCTGATCAAGATGATACATGAGGAAGTAGGAGGAGTCAGGCGTCAGCGCGATGGCCGATGAGTGACTCACCCACACTGAGCCTCTGCAGAAACAAACGGGTGATGTCACGGACGCTGAGTCCATGTTTACACACCGTCCACGGCGCTAACATTAAGAAAAAGGTGCGTGTGTCAGTCCGCTGGTTTACACACGCTCCTGAATCGTGTCGGTTGTGACAAACATTTATATTCTTGGTGCGAGCAAGTCAGCACAGCGATGAACTTTTATTTAGAGATGTTTTTTTTTGTTGCAACTATTTATATTTCTTCCCTCTGATCAAGATGATACATGAGGGAACTTCTCCTGATTCAAGACTGAGCCGAGATTACGAGGCAGGTTACCATGGTAACATTGATGAAAAGGTGTGAATCACCCAGGCTGAAAATCCCTGTGTGTACACCTGATGATTCTGAAGTGGAAGAGACTGGGTTTGCGCTGAAACGACAACAGGGCACAGAACACATCTCCTCAGCCGCCGTCTCTGTGCGGGAGCGGGGCAACGAATCACTCCATTCCATGTCAACAGAGATTTTCATTTGTCAGCCATTACGAGCGTCGCGCAGACTAAACTCGGCGGCGATGAGGACGCCTGTGGGAGGAGCGAGGGCGGGGCCTCGATGAAACCCTTTGGGCAGAGAAAGCAGGGAGGAGGCCATTAGAGGAGCTCGAGTGGAGAGCGAGCCCTTCCTCCCACTGGCTTCACATCACGGCACAAGATCATCGGCGGCGCCCGCTGTGCGTGACACGCAGGCCGAGGAACGCGTCCTGCTCACCATGTGGAATTTCTCTCCTTGGCAGAAGTTTCCTGCGCGACCCACTCAGTGCTGCAAATGAGCTGCCTCTGAAAATATGTCTTCCTGCGTTAGGATGAGGGCCAAGTGAGGCTGGCGTCTCAGGGCCGCGGCCGATACCCATCATTAGAGAGTGAGGCTGGGAACAGATATGTGGAAGCGCAATGCATTAATAGCGCTTTTGTCCACATTCAACTTTCTTATCGAACGGAAATAGATGGTGTTATATTCAAGGTACAATGCGTAGGATCACGTTTCCCTTCCGAGCACACAGGAGAACCTGTGTTGGCCCTCGGTTGTAGTTAAAGCTAAAAAGATGTTGAGTGCGTCCACTCTGGGCTATTGTGAAAACATGGCGCCCCCACTCCCACGGCTCATGGAAATATACATTAAAGGGCTCGAGCAGGTCATTCATCGAGGTGACTATACATTCATAAAAAATGTCGGTATGTAATTGTTTTGTAATTCTACACATAGCGAAAAATCGGACACACTGCACCTTTAAATAGTGTGGTTCACGCTTCTCCGCACAATGCTGATTGAAATATGATTGGTGCACTTTTTGACGACTTCATCTTTTGGCCATCGCTGAAATAAACGACGCAAACGTCACCATGCCAAATACTGACCCCGACAAACAGGTAAAAGCCCCTAATTAGGATGCATTTGTTTCAACGTTGTAATAATATCACACACATAGATACACACTAAATGTACATGACTTGACAAAACGAACAGACACAAATGCTCTGTGCTCGTCTCGAAATCCTCCGCACCCTGCTGCTATTTTCAGAGCATCACTTTGCCTGTTCCCCGGCCTGATTTGGGTGTTTGACCCAGGCAGTAATCTGCAATGACTCCCCCCGTAAGCCTCTGGCGTGTCGGGCCAGATTGTTATAAGTTGTGACAAAAGACGAAGCGCCAGTGCAAACTGAAGGTAGCACGAGAGCGTCGCTCCATTAGCTAAAATGATCCTCCTTAATTCTGACCTCACATTGACTCACATATTTATTTTGATTCTTTTTTTTCTAAAATGTAAATCTTTTAGGACTGTTTAAAAAGAAATACTGT
>JAFBJT010111053.1:53294-68943 GCA_016785325.1 Chascanopsetta lugubris
CCATTAAAGCCCCTTTGAAGGGTCTGTATAATTTCCAAAAGAAGGGGATTTGTTAATTCAAACCTGAGATATTCCTACGGTGAGTGTGATAAGCCCGTATGATTTGTGACAGGGTAACCTCCTCGCCATATATTTGCATGTATAGTCACCTCGATGAATTACCTGTATGCTCTGCCTGCCCCCCCCCCCCCCTCACCCCCCCGCCCCCCGGCTGGCAGCTCCACCGCCGCCTGAAATAACCGCGATATTTGCTGTGTCACAACGAAGACGTTATCAAACGCTGAAAATCGCCGGGAGTGCGCCTGTTTCTCATGTCCCTGCGTGCACCCATCAACCTCACATCTCCGCCAGGCATCGAACGTGCGCGGCAGTCCCCTGCCCCGCCTGCACGACGGCGGCGAAAAAAGAAAGACGCCGCGTTGGTCCTTTACAAGTGAACTGGCAAACAAGTACATCTGAGCGAGGTTCACGTTCGGATTGTAAAATGGGGCTCGATTAGCATATATGCAGAGAGGCTTTGCATGCTTGACATCCTCTCAGCCCCTCTGCTGCAAATAGCCAAGCACACAACATCCTCTGATTACATTGATATGTAGATTCATGCATCTGCAAAGATGAGTTATTCATTAATGTATTTGCTTTGAATTCTCGGGTGAGCGTACCTCAGACAAGAAGTCTGGCTCGGACCAAACGCATCGGTGGGGGGGGGGGGGGGGGGGGGGGGGCGACGAGCGATCACACAAAATCCACATCAAAAATATGCAGGTCCGCTGACCCACAGCGGCACAAACCCAATAGTGCATCATGATGAAGGGAATCCTTCGGCACAGGGGTTAAAAACAGAGGGAGTATAAACATAATGATCCGCCTTTTCATCTTCACAGCAGAGTTGGCTCGTCTCCTCGCTCGACGTGGGCTCTGAGGATTCATCACCGCAGCCCCTGTGACTTTACCAGCGCTGTGGCTCTGTCATCCCCTCATGAAAGCATCATGGATCAGCAGTTTGCTCCTCCGGCCTCCTCTCCCGCGGCCACACTGCCAGCGCTTTGTAACTTTAAAAATAGGCTCGCCGTGGAGACGGCGCCAAGAAATGCTAAAACACCCAACGACGTCCCTTTGGTCCGATCCGGCCACGGAACGGAGCCGAGACTCCGCTGGAGGCGGCCGCGGGAAATCGCTGTTTATCTCAATCTATGTTCATCAATGAGGCGGCTTTGTGTGTGGTAGTGACGCCTGAATGTCACCTCGTGGTCGAGGTTTATTTTCAGAGCCCTCAATCACGGCGAGAGATCATTGTGAGACAGGAGAGTGATGTTTGTCACACATGGGTGGAATCGTGTACCACTCCACATCGTGTTAGAGGTTAAAGGTGCAGTCTGTAGGATTAATGATCCAGGGTGGGTGCATGAATCGCTGAGTAACCCTAACCCCATCCTCCTCATCCAAACATGTTTAGTCCAAACTGTAAATAACTCCAGTTATCTACGTCTCTCTCTCTCTCTCTCTGTCTCTGTCTCTCTCTCTGTCTCTCTCTCTCTCTCTCTCTCATGCAGGACGACCTATGGTGGCCCTTGCACTGGTTGTCATTAAAGCTCAAAAGATGCTAAGTGTGTCCACTCTTTTGTAATCCTAGTCCTACCAAGGGAGATGACCAAAAAATGACCGACAATCGTACACACTGCGCCTTTAAGTCAATGCCCCGCCCATTAACACCTAAAACCTAAATGCTGCTCCAGTGTTGTTTTTGCATGAATGACTCTAATTTTCTGTGCCATGTGCATTTACTGTGCAATAGTTGGATTCAGCGACATTCAGCGGTGAAGTTGCATGTCACAGCCACTGTATTAACCCCAGGTGTCCTTTCTCCCTTCCAGGCATAATTCAGAGGGTGTTTACGTTGTCCATACTGAGCCACCGTCAAGACACAGTGATGAAACATGGCGGCCACCGTGGAGAGGACCCGATCCTGATGTTAACATCAAGGTAATGAAAACCGCTATTTGAGTAATCAGAGGATTAAACGCAAATGAAAATATAATTCGATTTAATGTCTCGCATAGATACGTTTGTCTTAAATCTTACACACTGGAACTTTAATGGCAGTAAATGGCATATTCGCAGTACATTAGTGTTAATCACGCACATGGAGGTGGAAAAGTAAAGACTTGTCTTGTCTTATGATATGTTTGTGTTTATGTGTTCATATATCTGCATGTGTTCCTGCTGGAGCCTCTTGGCCAGGTCATGTCTGCAAGTACGAATTGGTTCTCAAACAATTGTACCTGGTAAAATAAAGGTTAAGACGATTGATATATAAATATGATATAAAAAAAAAAAAAGATAAATGTACCACCATGAAGACATTTATCTCAGGGCTTAATCACATGACAACACCTGGAACAGAAATGTGAAATTATAATGGATGGCTCACAGAAATCAGTGTTATGCAGGGAAATGACAGAATGGTCCGAATGAGGTCAGCTGGTCATTTAAGTAAAGATGAATAATTCCATAAAGCCTGGAATCTGTGGATCTATGTTAAAAAAAAAAAAAAAAAAAATATATGTATATATATATATATACAGTATATATATATATATGGGTGAAAAAAAATCCCAAAAGTTCAATTTCTTCCAGCTGAAAACATCTGGGCCTCAAACTGAGACTAATTGTGTTCCGCTCCACGGCCCGCAGCAAATAAAGAGCTTCCTTATCCCGTCCGCCCCGACTCAAAATGATGATCAATGGCCGGGCTGGACGCAGTGCATCACTTTGTCTTGTCTCGGTGGCGACGGGTTTTCATAGGTAATGATGCTAAATTACACAAGTGGGAATAAAAGCAGGCTAGTAAGTCACATCCATCAGGGGCTAGTTTATGTGACCTGCCATTAGGGGCATTATTCAAACCCCAGTTCACTCAAACACACAGCTCTCTGTCCCTGCCCTCGCTCTCCCTTTCTCCTCCTTCCCCTGCCGCGCACGCGTGCACGTGCACGCTCGCAGTTGGCCACGAGCTACTGGAGGGGACATCTCATTCTTTTATCCACGGCGAGTCATTGTGGTGGTGTCAGCTGGTGCTGTCTCTTTTATCACACTGGAAGCTAATGGAAGCAGCGACTGCAGGAGGTGGGGGGAGAAGATGCGAGGCGCACACAACCACACGAATAAACACACACACACACACACACACACACACAGAGCCATAAGAGGTTGGGGAGATGGGGTGGGTGTGCACGCCAGGCCCCGGGGCAGGAGCTGTTTTGTGGTGATGTTTTTCTTCTTTCTATCAGCGTGTGTTTCTGACACCCTGTAAACCACAAGAAAAGGCTTCACACTCTTCTCCCTCGCTTCCTTTTGATGTTTTCTTTTTTTGTTTTTGTGTTTACTTCCATTTTTATTTTTATTTTTTACCCCCATGGTAGAGTCAAACTGGATGTCATCATCATCCGAAACCATACCGAAGAGGGTTTTGTTTCATTTTACACGTCCCACCTGGCCTCACTGCAAATTCAACAAAATAAAAGCGCCACCAGGATAGAACATTTATTGACATATATTACCGACTAATTCCTGCATGTGGAATTTTTTTTTTTATGATCTGGAAAATATTTTACAGGCGACGACATTGGGAGGCGAGGAGATAATAGCCAATTACTGCGCGGCGTTCATCTTGGCGATAGCATCGGCGGGGTTGACCTCATTTCTACAGGGCTGTTACTTTAAGCACACATGCTGTAAGGGACATATGCCAGGCGTGTGTTGTATTTATATTTTCTATAACTCTTTATTTTTTCAGTCTTTTTCTCGTTTGTGTAACATAACAATCGTGCTTTATCATTTGACACCATTTAAATACATATCATGTTTATATGTTTTACATTAGGCAGTGAGACAGTTAAAAATATACAAAACAATATTGTTTTTACTAGACATAGTTTCTATTTTTAATATAGTCGTCAATATCTTCATTGTCATCATCATCATCATCATCATCATCATCAATATCATCATCATCATCATCTCGTATATTTCTGTAAGATATGTGCTTTAGCTTCTGTGATCGAAAATATTATTGCAGAAAACAGCAACTCCATTTTTTCAACATTTAGACAATAACTTCCAATGTAGTACAGACATTCACAGTTACATGTTTTACACGGTACAGTTTTACAACAAAGTTCCAGAGAAAACTGCGGTAGAGTAACTTTATACAAAATTCACAGGACATGAGAACTGTAGCCATTTTCACATTTTTCGCTCAGTTGTTTTGCTTTTCAAAATAAAACATGTTCTGCTCCCACCGGATGCCTTTTTTCACAGTAGCTGCCAGAGAAGCAAACTAACATTGTCTGAACACACCATGGCAAACGTCTGAGGGGGGAAATTAAAGCTTTGTGCTTTTCACTGGGTCAAGCAAAGACAACAGAAACAGAGAAACAGGCCACCTGCTCACTGGCCCGCACTTATACATCTACATATGTATTGCTGAATACATATTTCATCAAACTCTAACACGTAGAAAGGAAATGAGAAAAAAATGACTTCCACACAGAGTTGGTCCAGGTTTTTTTGTGCTCTCGTACAAAGTGGTGTTTTGTGCCCAGTCGTGTAAACAGACTATGGCTTGGCTGAAATTGATGTACTGGCTTAAGGCCGTCTCTCTTCTTCTTCTTCTTCTTTATTTTCCTTTTTTTTTTTTGTCAGGAGACATTTCAGATTTTTCTTGTCACTGATGTTCCTGAGGAATGCATGCAAAACGTAAACAGGATTGACTGTCAGCATTAAGGAATAGTCGATGTTTGTAAATCACGTTTCTAACCCTGTGCTTCTTCTTCTTCTTCTTCTTCTATTTTTTCTTCTTCTTCTCTTTGCTTGTACTTCTTCTTCTTCTTCTTCTTCGTACCCTGTGCTTTGCCAACCGAACACTAACATGGCATAGTTTTTGCTTTTGTCTGCCTATTGGTTTTGGTCCTCCATCACAATAACACATATATAGTATAAAACATCCTAAAAATAATTCTAAAAATGCTTTGATCACATAAAAGTTTTCTCTCTTTTTTTGTACTGAAAAAAAGGAAGGAAAAAAATAACAGTCTCTCTCACACACAAAATCTTTTTCGAACAAAGACTGGATTCCCTCCTCCAGAGTTTCTAATCATGAACTGCTTATTGGCATTGTGCTTACTCAGCGCTCCCCGCTCGCCTTGTGGCCCCTAGTTCACCTCACAGAGTGCAACATTTGGAAAAGAGACAACTGTGTGAGGTTTAGTAAACATCCACAATAAAATTGACGCCATCCCTTTGCATTCTTCAATGATGTCAATTTTGGTCACTACTTCATCTACTATATTCACACAGTATTTACTTGATTCATGAAGATATTCAACAAATTTCTAATCTATATCTCTATGTTTTTTTTCTTTTCTCACAGTATTACACAGTATGTTTACATCTTTTTTTTTTTCAAACTCAGATTTTTATGGTTGTACTTGTGACTAACAGTCTTTGATATTGTTTTTTTTTTTTTTTTTCCGGAATTCAAACCAACAATAAGACATCATTGGTTTTTACAAATGCAGAAAAATGAAAACATGGGTTGAAAATCGCTTTTGATTACATATTGCCCCCGGAGGTAGGTGGATCAATTAAAATCTTGGAAGTCCTTTGTAATGTTCTCTTTTTGTCTACGTGCTCCATGAGGGTTTCTGCGTTGTCTACACGTTGGCCTCGGCGTTGGTCAGGTTCGGGCTCGTCAGGTTCGGCGGGTTAACGGGCTCCGTGGGGCTGGTGGGGTTTGGTGGCGGGCTGGTGGGACTGACAGTTGTGGTCGTGGTGGTTGTGGAGATGGGGTTCACTGGAGCGGCAGCAGCGGCGGCGGCGGCGCTGCCGGTGGTAGGACTAGTGGCCACGGCAGCCGGGCCAGTGGCTGCGGCAGCGGCTGCTGGGTTGGCGGCCGGAGGATTGGGGGTCACTGGGCTGGTGGCGTTGACAGGCGCCGGGTTGGTGGGGCTGGCGGCGTTGGCGGGGCCCGGGTTGGCGGGACTGGAGAGGTTTGCGGTGTTGGTCTCCACCTGCTGCTCGGGCCCGTTCTCTTGACACCGCCTGACAACCGCCGGAGGCTGGAACATTATCCGAAGGCGCTTGGGGAGAAGAGCGACACGAGTCAGAGAGGAGGCAACGCGACCTGCGCTGCTCACGCCACAAACCCCCACACCTCTTACCTCTTTGTACGTGCCCTTGAGCCCGAGGTACATATAGATCATGTAGCCGGGGATGAGAATCATGGAGGACAGAGCCATGAGCCAGCCCACTCCCTGACCCCAGCCCGGGAACACGTAGTCTCCCATTGTGAGAGGAACCATTTGTACGGCGCTGAACAAGAACACGCCCTGTGGGAGACACGAGACGCTTTATGCATCCTGACATCAGCGACCACGGGCGGCTCTGACTCAGCGCCGACGCGGCCGCGGGCGGCCAATATTGACTCTATTTATCGTTTCATTTTTCATGCGGTGACTTTGGACGGGGACTCACGGCGACGATGAGAGGGGTGAACACCACCCAGCACATCTTCCACCATATACACGGCTTGTAGCCAATCATCTCCTGGATGTTGTCGTAGAACTTGTTCACACCTGCGAGACAAATGAATCCACCATCAAAATATTCATATCCAATCTATTTCAATTTGCCGCCGCTCCGCCATGCATGGTGATGAGGACGGTGAAGGGGAACGCGCCCGAGCGCCCGTGACCTTGAGGCTGCACCGGCGTCTGGAATAATTTCTGGATAGGTGCGGCACTAACCTTCATAAATACACCCCCAACTTTTTGCGTGTTCTAGTCTATAAAATTGTTTTTATGTCTAGTAGGAAAGGATGGGAGGTGGGGGGGGGGGATACACACCGTAGCACCAGGATATGGAGATGCATTCGAAGAAGACCAAGAACAGCAGACACATTCCACTGGCAGAGTAGTAGTCAAACAGTTTGAACACATAGATTCCACCCTGGGCACAGAGAAACAAATTAGCCACAAAAACAAACAATGCGCAGCGCGAGACAGAATAACAACCTCCGGTCATGTAAATGAGAAACGGCTGGGATTTGAACAGGCGGCCCAAACAGACGCATGGATTTCAAACATCGCACATCTCATCTCTCCATTCTCAGTCTCCCATCGCCCTCTCTCGTTGCAGGTGGAGCGATGGCTGCGCGGGAGGCGGCGGCGGCGGCGGCGGCCCTGCCGTACCTGCGTGATGTTCGACAGTCCGATCACATAGGACACCAGGCAGACGACGGCGATGAAGATCTCTCGTCTGCCTCTCAGGGCGCGGGGGAACTCATCGACCAGAGCGGTGATGAAGCCTTCAACGGTGCAGAACTGAGGGGCAGAATCACAGAGGCCATTAGCAGGTAAAACGCGTCGGTGGGCCTCATTTGCATATTTACATTTGCAACCATGTTTTTAGCGTTGATGCTATATTTGGGTCATCAGCAGGTTAATTGTGTGTACATTTTGCTAAATGCTTTGTTTACCAGAGAGGCCTTCATTGAAGGATTCGACAGTGTTATTGCTTCAACACCTAAAGCATTAAAGGTACAATGTGTAGGATTTAGCCACATCTGGCGCAGCTGAGAGAACAAGGTTGAATTCTCCAAATGTTCAATGCTTCCCAGGCACTTTGCACATTCCTGGCGTACAAGGTGCCTTCACTTAACAGTGTGCAGGGTGTGGTGACCCCTGGCGGTGAGGTTGCAGGTTACACGCATGTAGGACAGAGGTGTCGAACTTATGGCCCGTGGGCCAAAACTGGCCTGCCAGAGGCTCCGATTCGGCGCGTGAGATGAGGAGACATTAATAGTATTTTTTCTATAAAAGTCATTGCAATTTCAATTTTGTCCACTGGGGGTTGAGCACTAGACTGTTAAGCAGATGCCGTTGTGTATTGGCCTACTTGCAGTCAGATTGGGCTGTGTGTTTGACACTCCTGGTGTAGGAGAACCTAAGGTACCCTGAAGTTATTGTTAAAACTCAAAATATGTTTAACATGTCCATTCCGGGCTACTGTACAAACATGGCAGCCTCCTTAAACTGTTAATATAAAGGTGAATATAGCGGGTTAATTCCAGGGTAATGAAAACAGCAACTCGTACAGTCATAAATACATCAATTCGATCATTTATATTCCATTTCCGCCTGTAGAAATGAACCTAAACCTGACACACTGGACCTTTAATTGAAAGCCTATTATTATCATGGTTATTATTATTATTAATATTATTATAATGAAGACCTTTAATTCTAGTTTGCAGGTTGTTGTCGCCACTGACATCCCCCCCCCCCCGCGTGGCCTCATACGAACCCAAATATCACAGGAGAAGTAAAGAAACACACAGACAGTGGGACCTGCAGGGCACACGGAGGTGACAGAGTTGCATTAAAAAGACTTGACAGCCGATGTCAAAGCTCAGCTATATCTGTCCACAAGCAGCAAATTGCATGCTTATCATGCGGGGAGCAGGGCCCGCGCTGCGTGATATGTACCTGCATTCAAATATTTAGGTCAGCCCATGAGCAGATCATCTCCCGGCCACCTTACCTGGCTGTCGATCCCCAGCATGAGCAGCATGGAGAAGAACAGAATGGCCCAGAGAGGAGACACAGGCAACTGGGTTACAGCCTCCGGGTAGGCCAGGAAAGCTAAACCAGGACCTGAATAGCAAAGAGCAGGGGGGTGGGGGTGGAGAAATTCATCAGGGTTACTGTCTTCACACTCGGTGACAGTGCACCACCTCCTTTCGTAAACGTGATGGGTGGCTACCTGAAGCTGCTACGTCGGCGATATCTCTCTTGGTCACATGCGACATGAAGCCCACGATGGAGAAGATGACGAAGCCAGCAAACATGCTGGTACACGAGTTGATGCAGCACACGATGACAGAGTCTCTGGGGGAGAGGAAATATGAAATAGGGCCTGTTGTCAAACATTTAAGTTGACTTGCAATTGTTCTTTTTCTTTTTTCTTTTTTCTTTTTTTTTTTTCTCCACAGAAGCGTCGCCAGGGAGATCTGAAGGAGAAGCCGCGAGAGGAGCATCGCCGCAATTTATTCCCTTTGATCGCACATATGTTCGGTGAGAATGCAATTTTTATTGTTTACGACCGGCATAAACCCATCTCATTTAGCGAGCTCGCATCCAATAATAAAAGCCTCATATATTTTTAATGGCTATGGATCCATCGCAGACAAGCACGTGAAATGAATGGATTTCGGTGTAGCTGATTGCTCATGTGACCTGGAACCTCTGGGGGCGAATGGTGGAAACGCTCAGGTCGTGCATTCCTTTCGGTCCCTTGTGTGAGACGTCCCTCGCCCCATGTTCTTATTACATTCACGGCAGCAGCTTGCATTCATTCCACCTCCTCTTGAATGATGTCTTTAATACTGCGCCAAATGTAGCCGTGCACTCTCTCAATATTAGACTTACTATTTAAAAAAAAAAAAAAAGGCCCATTGAAATGTCCCCTCGGTTCAGAATGGCTGGTCTTACCTGTAAACATTGTTATTGAATGGGTTGTAACTGCCCAGAGCTATAAGGGAGCCCAGTCCCAGTCCATAGGAGAAAAAGATCTGGGTGGCTGCATCGAGCCACACCTGACAAAAGAGAAGAGCACAGCGTGAGGCCGCGCTCGGCTCGCCCATGCGTGTGATTCACGTAATAACATGTCATTACCTCCGACTCTTTGAGTTTCTCAAAGTTAGGGGTGATGTAGAACAGAATCCCCTCTTTGGCTCCGGGTAGAGTCACACCGCGGATGAAGAGGATGAACAGCATGAAGTAGGGGTACGTGGCCGAGAAGTAAACCACCTATGAAATGTGAGATTAGCGAGATTGTTGTATCCGGAGAGCTACTCGGTTCCTTTTTCTTTTCTTTTTTTTTCTCCAACGAAAATTCCAACAAAACAATTCAATCAAACCAGAGCGCCCTTCGGTCTCTTTGCGACTCTGTGCGAGCAATATATGAGCGTGATGTGCAAAGGGGGGGATGGGCCATGTTTTGTGACCAAGACAAATTTTATTTGCCATGGTCACGTGACGCGCGAGACTTTTGGAAAACGTGGCACCACAAGGGAGGGAAATGGCTCCGAGTGGCGTGTGGTGGTGTGTCGCTCCTCCTATCGCGGATCCGCACTCGGCATAGACGCTGCGTCGGGAGGATTGGAATTAGAGGAGCCACCATGAGGCGGAGCGGGATTAGCGAGGCTCGGGCGTTTGAAGTCTCTTCTCTTATTCTCAAGATGGGAAAAAAAAAATCAATCTGGACAATGTTGACTGCAATCTAAATGATTGATGAGCGCGATATTAGACCGATTAATATTGCATAGGTGTCACGTAGCTGTGATCCTCGGTGGGTAATCGGCAAAAGGGGGGGCCGGGCCTTCTTACCTTCCCCGTCCAGCTAACCCCTTTCCAGATGCAGAAGTACACCAGGACCCAGGCGATGGCCAGAGTTATCGCCAGTGGCACTCGGAGCTGGCCTGGTTTTTCCAAGCCATCGGTCATTTCGTGAACGTTGCGCCTACAAGTCAGAGCGAGCAACAATAAGTCTATTATATACATAGAGAGGGAGTAGGAGGGGGGGGTGTGCATGCAGCAGAGGAGGGTGCCTCTTATGCATCTTGCATGCAGGGCCTGTCAACGCTGGAGAGAGAGAGAGAGAGAGAGAGAGAGAGAGAGAATATCTTACTCCCAAAACTCCAGCACTGAACTGGTGAGGTTGGTGGTGTCTGGGATGGAGTAGTTGGTGTAACATCGCTCCGTGTTCCACGCGTTGTTACATGAGCTCCAGGGAAGGTCCTGCAAAACACAAGCGTTTGCAGTTTCAGGTGCACGCAGGCTGCAGCTGCTGCGACCGTGAGCCTGTGCTGCGCCTCACACCGTACTTACAAAGGTGAAGGAGTTGTACAGGTAGTAAATGGCCCAAGCGATGATTACAATGTAGTAAATGTTAAGCCAGAAGGACAGGACAGCGGCTGCCAGGCCCACACCTATCACACACACACACACACACACACACACACACACACACACACACACACATGGATTAGGCAGCGTAAGAACTATATAAGAGGCCTCGTGAGGGGTTGTACAAATATGAATATATACCTTTAAACACTGGAGCCAGCTTCCACACACCCAGCCCCCCAATGGAGGTGTACTGGCCCAGGGAGCACTCCAGTAGAAACAAGGGGACCCCAGCAAATATGAGGGTCAAAAAATAAGGGATCAAGAAGGCGCCTGGATGGACACAAGTAGATCAAGTTAAAAAAATAAAAATAAATTAAAAAAAAAAAAACATGGACATCACAACATGAAGTGTTGCACATGTGGGAGCAGAGTGGGCCCTAGCAGGTATAGATTCAATGCATGTTATTGATTGATTGATTGATTGATTGATTACCTCCACCGTTCTTCCCACACAGGTAGGGAAATCTCCACACGTTCCCCAGTCCAATTGCATAACCCACGCACGACAGGAGGAAATCAAATTTCCCCCCCCACGTCTCTCTGTCCGGCACGTCCTTCTTCTTCTTCTCGCCTTTCACGTCCAGTGACTTGGGCTTGTCATTGTTAGTGGCCACCTCGTTCAGTTCCGTCACTTGTCCATCCGCTTTGGTGCCGTTCGTCGCCATGTCTCTGGATTTGGCAGAGGTCCTGGCAGTCGGACGGGAGGCTTCAGCACCGGTCCACGTAGACAGCAGCTTCGCGGTTTTCAGACCAAACCTCTGGAGCGAATGTCTGCGGATGATGATGGTGATGATGATGAGGAGGATGATGAAGCGTGCGCGCGCACGGCTCGTCAGTCGCGGTTAACCTGGAAATCGTGAATAGAGCAATTGGTTTTTCTTTCTCCCTCTTTATTTCTCGGGGGGAAACGGGGGGGGGGGGGGGGGGGGAGAGACTGTGCTGACTTATGGGCGCATTATTTGGCAGGTGCGAGGAAAACGATATGGATACAGGATTGCAATTCAATTCAATGCAATGCACATTTTAAAATGCATACAATCAATATTTTCATTCATATATCAGATCAAATGCAATGATGACAACAACGTACAAATATCACTAGCATCTATGGCAAAGTCATGCTGGACTCAATCCAATCTCATTAGCCAGATTACGCGCAAATGTAACCGGATCTGCACACACACACACACACACACACACACACACACACACACACACACACACACACACACACACACGCACACGCATGATCATCCTAATCGGATTAAAGGCGCCTAAATAAACAAATAAACACCAGGAAGATTCACCATCATTGACATCAAAGGAAAAACAACTTTAATCAGATCAAAGCCTCCAAACCGAACCGTGCACCCGAGGCGCAGGACGCACCGTGGCAACAACAGCTCACCAGTTACCACCTGCAGATTCACTTACATCCACATAGAGAAATAGAAACCAGCAGGGACACGCACGCACGCGCACGCACGCACGCACACTCACACACACACACAGGGGTCTCAAACAAACTGGGAGCCAAAAATGCACAGTGCACGGAGACAAAAGGAGAATGTCCAGTGCGTAAAAGCTTTACGCACGAGCACACGCACGGTTCTGTGCCACGGACTGAGACACGGGCGGTTTATTAAAACGCATGAGACGCGACTCTCCACATTTGCAGCCCCCAATGATCCCCAGCAAACACTAATCAATGCCTTTAATTGGCTCCGGATTGGAGGCGCAGCGCTCATCCTGCAGAGCCTAGCAACACACTGACACTCTCATTCACCTCACTCTCCATCTCACCTCAAAAAACGCATCAAGTGAATCGTGCATTTGGCAAGTGCATGCACACAGACACAATAACACATGCACACATGCACACACACACGCACACACACACACACACACATATATATATATACATATTCTGCATGCAGCCAGCTCTACTCACAACGAATCTGTGATCTGCTCCAAAATCTCCAAGCGAGGGATCCGCAGATTCCTCCCGTGCACCAAGTTGTAAACTCCCAGTTTGTGTTAACAACATAAATAGATTTTACTTCCATTAAAAGACTTAAAGGGACCATGCAGCGTTAGAGGTGTCCAGGCGGGAGCTGTCCAGCGGGGAGCAGTGCTGAAAGACCAGGAGGAGGAGGAGGAGGAGGAGGAGGAGGAGGAGGAGGAGGAGGAGGAAGAAGAGGGGGAGGGAGTGGAGGGGGAGAGGTGGGGGGGGAGGAGGAGGAGGAGGAGGAGGAGGAAGAAGAGGTGGTGGTGGTGGTGTTAGTGGTGGTGGTGGTGGTGGTGGAGGAGGAGGCAGAATCAACACGGGCAGCAGCCGCTTCGCCTTGTGCGACTGTCTAACATCAACAAGCAGAGACTCAACTCCCGTCCACACAGCCTCAATGTCATCTCAAAGTCGCCCCCCCTCCTCCTCCTCCTCCTCCTCCTCCTCCTCCTCCTCTTCCTCCCTCATCATAGGCTGCACAGAGCGCGCACTTGCGGAGCCTGTTTTATTTATTTTTTTTAACATTTCCAATTTTGTTTTTGCACTAAATGGTAGTAAACAACAACTCTCACATTCACCTTTTTTTAGATCAGCAAATATTGTCTGACAATAATAATAATCATTTGACTTCATATTTATTTTAAACTATTTTCAGGTTATTTCCCATTAATTCAACTCTTAAATCTCATCCTCTTCCCCTGCTGCTGCTCCTTCATCCATCCACCCATCACCGCCCCCCACCCCCTAAAATAAGACCCCCTCCCCCTAACGCCCTCCCCCCCACACACACACACACATACACACACACACTTATAAAAATGTATTGTCAAGGTTCAAAATAGGAGAGAGAAAAATCATATGGAAGAGGAGGGGGAGGAGGAATAGGAGGGGGGGGGGATAAAGAGGTATTATCGCACCCGGACGCACCGAAGGTGCGTGAGGCCACCGCGCGCGTGCACGCGCACCGGAGCGTCTGTCTGCAAATCTGGCAAATTGTGATAAAGGGAGCCCGTCAATAAAGGGAGGGAAGACTGGGGCTGCTACTAACTCTGCTGCCGGGAACCGTCCAAAGCCCGACGTCTCCCACAAACGAGGGGGTGGGTGAGGGGGTGGGTGGGTTTGTGGAGGGGGGGGGATGATGTGAGGACAATATAAAGTCGTGGATGTTGACAGAAAGTGTAAGAAAGATGAGGGAGAGATGTTAAAGAGAGAGAGAGAGAGAGAGAGGAAATCACCGAGGAGGATGGATTTTTCATTCTTCTGCCTTTTTCTTTTTTAGCTCCGGAGGAACCAGCCCAGAAGTGACAGATGAGAGGGAGACACTTCTTTAAAGGAGCAGTTTGTCAAATTTCCAAGTTGCCACCTCGGTAAGTGATTCCCGGCTGCTATAAATAGGCCCAACTTGATTTATGCTCTGATATTTTGCACACGTTTTTCTCCTGCATGCTCAGCTGTTTTCTGCTCCTGTGATGTCAGCCCCCTCTCTCTCTCTCGCTCTCTCTCTCTCTCTCTCCCTCTCTCTCTACCTCTCTCTCTCTCTCTCCAACTTCACTCCCAATCCGCAGCCCTTTGTAGTTCCTCTCCATGCTTGTAGTCCTGCTGTCAAACTCCACGTGTTGGCTTGCTTGTCCTCTCTGCCCTGGATGGCAACATGTGTGTGTGTGTGTGTGTGTGTGTGTGCGTTGTGAATGTCACCGGGTCGAGGTGCAGGTATGGAGTCGGGCCGCGGGGGTGGGAGGGCTGGTGGGTGCGAACTGCTGGGAATGAGAGGCGCCCTGGCAGGGAGATCGGCAGCGTTTATAGACTCCTATCGCAGGCTGAGAGGGCACCAGATGGCAGAGCCAATGAGGGGTGAACCAAGCCACTAAATGATAGCAACATAACTGCAGCGTTTAAAAGCCCATCTGGGCCGTCGTCCCGGCGACACGGCGCGCGGAACATGACACATATTTATACACCTGCTGATGGAGCACAGGCATGTCCAATGGGCGGGTGACATGTGTGCGCAGCCGGGTGACCCCCTCACCCCGCAGCTTTGCTTTGATTGGGCTCAGCCCCCCCCCACCCTCAGCCCACCACCTCCACCCTCAGCCCACCACCACCACCACCACCACCACCACCCGCCCAACAGCTCCCTTCATCCCAGCGTCAGGAAGCCCAGACGTACCTCTGCCTGCTCCATTAGCCCAGGGGCATCAGCCCTCAGTGGTGGGGGCTGGGGTGGCCCCCCTCTTTACTGGGCCATTAGCTGGAAAATCAACTCCATCTCTTCAGAGGTGTTTGCAGAAGGATTCCTCTCACTTGACACTGACCGATTCACTCTGGGGCTCACGGTCCTTCTCAGAGCCTTTACAGACACGGATGTGCGCTCAGGAATGTGACTGTACTGCCCTTTGGAGCAGGGTCTGAGGGAGATGCGTCTTTTGATAAACCGCGATGGGCAAAACATGTTGAGGAAATCAATGTAAATATTCCAGATCCAGTTATTCGTCTCAGGCTTTTTTGAAAAAATGCAAATAAAATCACATGAGAGAAGAAAAATGTTGGGCTGCAGTCAATTTAACAGCCCAGCACCCGAAGCAGAGGCAGTAAATGCATTATCTACTATATTTAA
>JAFBJT010111054.1:8432-20073 GCA_016785325.1 Chascanopsetta lugubris
CCCCTGAGCCGGGCCCCCCCCCCCCCCTGCGTCATGCGCGAACCCACTGCGTAGATGCAAATGAAATGTACACAGGATCCCGTATAAGCGCACTCCAGTCGTTCCCCAGCACTCCATCTGCTACAGCGCGTGGTCACGAGAGAACAATATGCTTATTCTCAATAAAGCCAGCAATATCCTATGTGCAGTGTGCGCACGGCACGCAACCACTGCTCCATTAGGGGGCAGCAGAGTCATAGACAGCCAGCTGCTGAGCCCAGCTGTACTTTCTCAGTGAGGAAGAGGGTGGAGATGGGGAAGGACGGAGGCACGACCAAGGTGAAGGGCAAAACTGTTTTGCGAAAAATGGAGAAAGGAAGATGTAGAAAAATAATTCAGCAATCAATATAGCTCACTAACATGTGCCAGGCCTTTGTGGTCATGTCGGAAATAAGAAGTAAATCATATTACCAGAGATTCTCTTGGAGCACGAGAACTGTACGGATGTATTCAAATGCACATTCACGGCGTTTCATAAAACGTGCAATTATCAATAATGGTGAAAAGCCCGCCGGGAGAGGGTGAGCGACTCTGTCTGGCAAAGATGTATTTGTCTTTTCCTCTTTTTCAAATCATAAAAAATCAGTTAATCTCAGCGGGAACCCTCCTCCTCCTCCTGCTGCCCACCGAGCTTTGGAGACTTGTCAATTTCTCAGATGGGCGAACACTGAAGGCTTGATTTGCTCCGTGTGTGTGTGTGTGTGTGTGTGTGTGTGTGTGTGTGTGTGTTCTCGCCTTCTCTTGCTCGTGTGTGCATGTGAGAAAGGACGAGAGGGAAGAGGAGGGAGAGTTTGCGTGTGAGTTGAAAAGAGGGAGAGGGGGGGGGAAAGACAGAGAGGAGACACAAGACACAGGGAAAGTAGGAGGGAGATGGATGCAGCACATTCCGATGAACCCTCCCCTATTCAGCTTAGTGCGCCACAATGAGAGTCAGGGTTTACATAACCCAGCACAGCTCCTAAGCACGCATTTAATTACAAATGGGGATTAGGGAGCAACAGCGTAACGTTCCAAGCAGTGGAAGAAAAAAGAAAAAGAAAAAAAAAATGGAAACAAACAGATCCTTTTTAAAGTGCAGGAAGATCTGCTGCTCTGCCGCGTGAACATTATCACACAAATCTCTCCATCGCTGCCTCTCGGCGGCCTCCTCCACCTCAGCGCTTCCGCCTGCCCGTCTGCTGCCGACCCACACTTCCCTTGTTCCTTCCATTTCCAGGCACTGTAAGAATGGGAATAGCCCAGTTGCGTCAGTGTGCACTACTGGCATAGTGTTGCGGCACTGGAGCAGGACTGTGAGCATCGCCATGAGTCTGTGTCGCGCCGCCCGGAGGCAGGGAACGCCGCCTTTAATCGCGAGGCAACTCAAATGTCCTCAGCGTTGGAGCAGAGGATATTTTCACTGCGTCTTTCTTGGTAAAGTAAAGTAAAGTCACTGTCCACAGTTGGCACCCATGCAAATTCAATTGACAGAACCGCACAGTTGTGCAAAAGCCGTCGTCAGCAAATGGGAATGAAATATATAAGAGGGAAGTGGAATCAGCATGTATCCATTGCAGCGAAACGGAGACCGAGGGAAAAGAAGTCACGCACTCGACAGCAGCAGAAAAAAAACAAAAAAAACATGACATGCTTGATAATGCAGAAGATACCAAACTCATTATTCTGTTCAATTCTCTGTTTGTTCAACAGCAAGTGGAGCAAAGCAGAGGATGGAACTTGTTCTCTTTTTCTATATACAGGCGAAATCATTCAACAAACACAATAGGAACATCGACTGTCCTTTAAATGGAATTTGAGTTTTTTTTTTTTAATCATTGTAAACTCATTATTTTTCACCTCCTTGAAGGGGCAGTGTGTACGATTTCTGTCACTGTCACTTAATTCTCTTGGAAGAGAAAAATGAAACAAAACAATGAGATATTGACATTTTCTAATCCGCTGAATGTATTTTTTATTTCCATTATCCTTAAATTAGCCTATGAATGTATATTTACATGGGGAGTGGGTCCTCTCGAGGGGGCCACCATGTTTTACAGTCGCCTAGAGTGGACGTACTAAACATCTTTTGAGTTTGAATGACAACTGAAGTCTATCTAACTTCACCACTAGATGTCACCAAATCTTACACACTGCATCTTTAAAGGTGCTGCATGTATTATCTTCCCCATATAACATTTAGAAATTAACAAAAAAAAATAACATTAAACTGACGTAAATAACAGTCTTAACATGTCAAAGACATCAAGTTACTCCTTTATGGCGATATCAACGGAAGTGTCAGCTCAGCTACCTGTGTAATACCACTTCTTACCACCAGAGGCGGTCGTGAGCCTCTACAGGTCGATGATGTGTGAAAATGCACTAAGATGTTTAAACACATGATTCTCATGCATTCAAGCCTTCAAATTGCTCCTTCCTCCAAATCAGACAAATACAAATGTATACGAATAGACAGACCAGATCTGCACGATACGTTTCCAGAGGCTCCGCCCACACTTTGACACATTTACTTTACACTCAGCCAAACACCTCTCCGCATCACTGACTCTACTGACACCCTGCAAAACGTAAGGATTTAAAAATAATTTACAAAAAATAACTTTCATGCCCCTACGCAGAAACTTCATTCATCATTTCACTTGATATACATACATATATATATATATATATATGCCTTCGCTTCCTCATGCATTTCTCTGCTGGAGGTCTATGTCTGTCAACGTCGCGCTGCGCTCGTTAGCTGCCCCCCGAAGACAAGCAAACACCTCCAGTGTAGAGGAAAAAAACGACGACAAGTGAATAAGTGATTTATCCCAGACAGATTTTGAATGAATAAAATATGAAGCGCACTCTCTGGTCACTAACAGCAGCAGATGGATTCTCATCACTGTAAAAGTGAGTGTTGCAACGTAACATTAGTTGTAATGGGCGAACTGCAGGTGTGGCTGCTGCTGCTGCTGATGCCTCAGATCGGCCACCTGCAGTGCACCACGGAGGCATCGTGTGTTAAATGATGCGAATCAGTTACCACATCCAGCGCGGGTGAGCCTGCACTGTCAGTGTGTGTGTGTGTGTGTGTGTGTGTGTGTGTGTGTGTGTAATAATCTTTATTTAAAGAAATTAATAATATGAATTGTATTTACCCTTGAGAGCAGGTGAGCAAACAAAAAAAACATGTATGCGTGTGTGTGTGTGTGTGTGTGTGTGTGCACTGTCAACACTGGGCTGTAGATCTATACATCACGTGCTTTGAAGTCTAACATCCAGCTTTTTAGAGGCTAATTGCTTCTCTTTTCTTCTCTTGCTAATTCGCTGCCCTCATCTGTCTCTGCTCGTCCCTTTTTGTAAACCTCCTCCCTTTTGTATTTTCAACCTTGCTCCCCTTTCTTCCATTTTCCGTGTCTTTTCAATCCTCCATTTTGTACCCTTCCCCCATTTGTCCCATGTATGTATGTGAGCGCCGGCCTGTTAGGGCAGACCTTGAAGTGTCATTTCCTCTGTACGCTGAGATAAATGCCCCGGCAGCGGTGCTTATCACCCTGTTTACGCTGAGGAGTGCATGGGGCTGGGGGAAAAAAGGCGAGGGCAAGAGAAAGGCAATGGTTTAAATCGGTAGTCGCGTTATATGAGAAATGGAGAGACGCCCAATGGTGGAGAGATGTCCATTCCATTGAATATGAATATAATAATATTTCCAGAGAATATTATGGGACAGAAAAGACACAACTGTACGACAACAGAGAGCAGCTGTTTTCTTGAAATGGACTCGGGCAAATTTAAGTCAATGACTAGGATGAGATCCATCCATCTAACATTCATCCATCATCCATCCCTTCATATCTCCATCCTTCCATCCATCCTTCCATCCATGTATTCATCCATCACCTCATATCCCGGCCAAATGGCCCCAATCCCAGTGAAAGTAGGCATGTGGTGGGGCACACCCATGTAGTTGGCACATTGAGGTATAAACACAGATTTAAACAACCCACACGGTGAGGTCTGAAGGAATAACTACTTAAAAACCACTCAAATGTGGGAAGAACAAGTGAGATGGAGAGCGTTGGTGCTTTATTTATACAATTGTTTTTGAAAATAGGCCTTTTCAAACTGAAACAGCATCCGGGGCTGTGTGTCGTCTGCTGTCCATACTAACGCGCTGGAATAGACCTATCGCGAGACCGCTCGCATGCGCAGGGGATGCGTGAGCTGGTGTAAACAGGATGATAGTGAGCAATCTGCCAGGCAGAGATTTAGCTCATGTCGGCACGATAGCCTTTCTCTGCGCAACAGATGCTAGCAGAGGCAGCAGCGTCAGTAATGCGAGCAGCCGGGGACAAGTGAGAGTGGCCAGGTGAATAAGCAAAGGCTACGTCACGACCAACGTCATTCAATCTGCAGGCGGTTGTGGGCATCTAAAGGAGTATTTGTGGGGGGGAAAAAAAGATGTCCTCGCAATACAACACTGAAGCTTGAAACAGGGGCCATCAGCTTTTCAAACGTTTCTATTCGAGTGGCTCTTAAACTCTGTGAAAGAGTGAACACGACAAAAGGCAGAGCCAAAGCAAGACTGACGCATTTCCAGAAGTGAGCAAACAAATTGGCCTTGAGAGAAGGGAAGCTGACAGAAGCCTGTTTTTCAGCGCCGAATCCTTTATGTTTAATGTTTCCTTCATTACGCATCAATTACAAAGCCAGTTTGTGGCCTCAATAATAAATAATATACACTATATCTTTCTCTCGGTCCCCTTAGAGCAGATGTCAAAAGCTTTCTGGCTTTTACACATTTACATGGGTCGGATGAAAACACTCGTCTGTGGGGAGGAAAAGTCTTGAATACTGATCGGCATTTCCGGTAGCCAATAGCAGTGGATGTGTGCGTCACACCCCCTGTGGCGGAGACGACAGTAACAACAAGCATCGTGGCACCTGAGAGGGGATGACTCATCACATCAGTCACCGAGTCAAATCAGGTGAAACTATTTTACAGCCAGACCCCAAGAAAATGGATTTTCATGTGGGAATACAATATTTTTGTTTTGCTGACATGTTGTTGATTTATTATTGGACACAAATGAAAAATGGCCCCTTTGTGGGACACAGCAGAGAGAATGGAAAAGATGTTTGTTTTTAGAAAAAGAAATAAAACCAAAAAAGGCAGATCAAATGAGAATAATAAGCCATAACAATAAAAGCTAAAGACGTCAAAAGCATTATCAAAAAAAAAAAGGTCCCTGGTCCGGGAGTAACCAACAGGGCTCCACCCCACAGATCAACAGGGCATGCAATCAGCAGGACGATAAATCAGAGTTGTATTTAGGGGCGAGGCCATTTAAGGTCTTCAAAGTGAGCAGTACAATTTTAAAATCAATATGAAATCTAGCAGGGAGGCAGGGTGGGGCGGGCGAGCACGGGGGCCGTGTTAGTTCTGCCTTTTTTGTCTCCGCAATCAGCCGAGCAGCAGCAAACAGACGAGGAGGGAGGAGAAATGATGATAATGAGCTAAGTGTGTTAATCAGCAGCTGCACACATTCCTGACTTCATCATCAAATATCACGTTCGACTCAAATATTAGTCCTGGTGTTTAAGCAGATTGGTTAATAGTATTCATACGGGAAGGGGAGTTAGAGTGTGGAATCAGAGACCCAGCAGTGTGGCCTCACATTTTGAGTACATTTGTAACCCTTTCTGAAAAGGTTAAAGGTCAAGAGTATGATTTAGGGGTGAAATTCCCATTTCAAAGGTGCACTGTGTAAGATTTTGTGACATCGAGATGTGAGGTTGCATGTTGCATCCATCACCTCACCCTCACCCTTCTGAGAATGCAGGAGAACCTATGGCAGACTTCAGTTGTCATTAAAACTCATTAAGAGGTATATTACAATCCATCTGGGCCTCTGTGAAAACATGGCGGCCCCCGCGGAGAGGACTAGCTCCTCATGTAAATAAATGAGCCCATTAATCCAAATCAATGGGCTCATTTAGGGGTAATGGGAAAATAATAATACATTTAGGTGAAAATGTCAGTATGTAATTGTTGTGAAATATCTTTAGGAGGGACAAAAATGACCAAAATCGTACACACTGCACCTTTAGATGGCGTATTCTTAGAATGATACTTCAGAAAAACCTCATTTAGGGTATAACAATCAGTCTACCATTGGTTCTCCCACATGAGGTGGGGCTGTATTCACCTGCTACATGCAATTTCAGCATGAGGTTTTAAGAGAATTCTTCGTGCTGCACCTTTAAGGGAAACGTACTTGTTAACAATTACGAACAGCAAAGATAAATTATGATAATCAAACACTAAGTCACCCATGCTGTGTTCATGTAAGCACACCAAACTGAAGTAAGCATGCATGTATCCATTTGCATATGAATTATTTTTAATTAGAACATGGCGGGAAGTTTCTTGTGGGATTAAAAAAGTGATGGCTTCGCATGAGATGAATAAGATCGTGTACAAAAACAGCTTTGTAGACTTTGTAGGCTTAAAATCCACTTATCATATTGATCTTTACCTGTCTATGGGAGATTATTATGAGCAGACCGGCAATTATACAGGGACTGTCATAGAGCGCATGGATTTAGAGAGATTTTTGAAAAGATCAGCAGTTTGCTGTTCTCCCCTCCTGCCTCTCGCCTCGTTGTGTGGGAGGGACAGAATTAGACAAACACTGAAATTACACCACTTTAACTCTGTCGGTGTTCGGCATATCTGACCCCATCTGAACACTAATGGGTTTGGAGGAGCTTTTCAGATATTATGAATTGGTTGACCACAGGTGGCACAGAGGGGGAGTTGGGGGGGGGGGGGGGGGGTGTATTTCTGCCTTTGTCTGAATGATGTCCAGATACATTTATGTCAATAAAGCCCACAATAATCATGGCAGTTGAATGGCGAGTCACCAATAACGCTATTTAAATAATGAGGAGATTGCATCACAGGGATGATGGATTAATACAACTTGGTTGATCAGGGATTAAAATGCTAGAACAGAGACACCTTTATATCAGATTCCTATGGAGCAGGACTTCGACCATGGATGAGCAATTAATGAATTAAGAAATACAATGTTTCCTTCATGAATCTTGTGAAAATAGTTTCATTTAAGTCAAGCCCTCACAGGTATATATTTCACCTCTTGTCCGTATTTCAAAATAAAAGCCAGCTTGTTGACCGAATCCATTCATTCTAAGTCTTAACACAGTCTACACAGTGCGGATATTATACATCTTCCTACAGCAGTGGCAGGGTATTCAGAGTGGTCGTCACAGTACTTTACTGATCCCTGAGGTGAACTTCAGTGCATACTGATGCAGCGTTATTCGAGGAAAACACAGCGAGGAACCCGCGTGTGACTTCAGAGGAGTTGTAACTACTCTGCCGT
Organism: Chascanopsetta lugubris; assembly: GCA_016785325.1. NCBI lineage: Eukaryota > Metazoa > Chordata > Actinopteri > Pleuronectiformes > Bothidae > Chascanopsetta > Chascanopsetta lugubris. The sequence goes on from JAFBJT010111054.1 coordinate 15,866, forward strand.
TGAAATGCCAGGCAGAAATCAAACAAATCTCACTCTGCTGAGTCAGTTCGTCTTTTTTTCTCAACATTTCTCATTTTTCCTCTCGAAGTGCATCATGAAAACAACAGCAAAGATTGCCCCCCTATGATCCATGGGCCTAATGCTTCTTCAAAGCTTTCAGACAAGAACTGAAGGATCCGAAGGCTACATATGTGAGAACCCGAATGGTCGATTTTTAGGGATCGTCTCCAGAGTTCATGTCTTATTACAGCTTTCAAATGAATTATTAAATTCCTGATCTCATTTGCAGTGGGGTAAAAATCCATCTGTTTAAAAAATCATAAAGAAGTCATCTGTAAAAGTGCAGCATTCTAGAGAAAAGTAAACTTTCCCCCTCCTCACACACAACCTTTGAAGTAACAGCAGTTCATCTTATACCCACGTGGCCTGACTCCATGTAGGAAGGTGACAAGCATCAATGTCATTCAATCTCAGTTCTGCCATCGCGGCCAATGATTAAACTGTAAAAGCCGTGTGGCAGCCTATTATTTCGCTGCCACTGTAAATGAACAGGGATAATATGAGCAGGTAATTGCATGGTGTGTGTGCTGCGGGGGTTCCTACCTCTACGAGAACCGACGTGACTGATGCCATTAAGACGTGGATGAATTTAGGCAGAAATGTAATGATACGCGAAAAAGTTGTCTAAATGCTAACAAGAGGAGCAGCACCGGCTCCACTCCACATTTCTCAAGATCAATCAATGCGATCGATGTGATTTAAAACGAAATTGAATGTAATAACGAAATGAATCAGAGTGGTAGGTTTTTTAAATGTATTTTTTTGGGGTTTTTTTGTTTTTTTTTTACAGCCTCCAGCGCAAACATTAAGGAAGTGGGAACCAGTGCTTTAATGGGTGATGTCACCGCTGATCTGCGCTGGACACACTTCCATCAGCCATCAGCTCAGGCCCGGAGACATCGCTATTCCCTCCTCTCCACTGACAGTGGTGAAAACACAGCCACTTACTGTACGTGGGCGGCGGCATCTTGTCAGGGAAAATGCAATATGCATTAGACACAATCCAATCTGTCTCCAGTGGATTGGTGTGAGTGTGTGTGTGTGTGTGTGTGTGTGTGTGTGTGGTCTGTGCATGTCAGCGCAGCTGAAAGACAGAAAGAGGAGAGTCTCGGTGGGATGGCTCGGGCACTGGGCGGGCACGGCGCCACACAAACACACTTCATTACAGGCCTATTTACCTGATTAACGGAGCTACTTTATCAACTGCACACTTCTCTGCGACAAGCCGCTGTCAGGTCTCCCAAAAGCAACACACACACACACACACACACACACACACACACACACACACACACACACACACACACACACAGAGAAAGACCATAGACTGTATATCAAGATGGATGCAGCGTCCGTGACGTCACCCGTGGGTTCCTGTGAAGTGCTTTTGAGGCAAATTGTGGGCGAGTCCCTTGTCGCCATCTTGCTGAATACTAACTTCTCCTTGTTCCCGGTTCATTCGAAAACGGGGGAAAGAGGCGGAGCGCACACTGAGCTGTGGGTGGGCCCATGGTTCCCCGCAGTACGCCCAGCTGTCAGTCAAGAGGTCTCGCCCCTTAAAGGTGCATTGTGTACGATTTGGTGACATCGAGGGGTGAGGTTGCATGTTGTATCCATCACCTCACCCTCAGCCGTCTGAGCATGCAGGGAAACCTATGGTAGTCTTCAGTTGACATTAAAAGTCAAAAGATGTTTAGTATGTCCACCCTGGGCTACTGTAAAAACATGGAGCCCCCCACATAGAGGCTCATTTAAGGGTAATGGGGGGGGGGATAAAGCAATCAGATGATTACAAATTCATGAAAATGTCAGTATGTAATTTTTTTTGTGTAATATTTCTAGAAGTGATCAAAATGATCAAAATCTCTGTGCAATTGAAAACGTTGAAAAAATAGAAACAAGCGAGTCAGAAAAAAAATGAACGGGAAAACTGGTGACTGATTGAGACCAGAACCAAAGTTTGCACCAGACTTTAAACATGTTTCATTCACCTCTGGAGTTGACCATCTTAACATGGGAGTCTATGGGGATTTGCTCCCTTTTGGATTCAGCCCCCAGTGGTTACCCTGTGAACTGCATGCTTTTTCACTTCCTATCGTGCAGCCTATAGTGCCGTCCGCGCCGGAGGTTGCCCTTTCGAGAAAGACCCACATGCTTTTTCCAAACACAAGGCCTCACCCCGGTGTGACTGTGGGAATGAGCGACGAGCTCCCCGAGTCCCAGGATGACATCAAATATACTCAGGGATTGTCTTGAATGAATGTCACCTCTTACAAGTCAAACTCAACTCAAGTAATCTGCCACACTTCAATCTGCCTTATGGGGGACTAACATTTGTGTAACCTCTTCATGTAATGGAATGTCACAATCAAAAAAAGAAGAGGAACAGGGCCTGGAGCCACCTCCCCCCAGAAGACGAGGGGGGGAGGACAAAGCCCACCTTGAAACGTTATCATTACAGCAGCGTAATGATTTCCTTTCTCTTTGCTCTCAGTGGATCCCACCGCCGGCTATTTGAGAAGAAAATCATTTCTCAGCATCAATTTTTAAAGCACTACGCTGAACTGCAGCCGCTCGCCTGATTCAACCGAATTAGACACATGCGATAAAAGTGTGAAGATTCAAAAAAGCAGTTTTTTTCCACACTTGCGCAGCTTCTGTTTTGACGTACAAAATTCAAAGGCGACTCATAACAGCATTACGAGGGGAAAGAAAACACGGCCTTGACAACATTAACACCACGCTGGTGCATTTCTCTACAGCAGGGGTGTCAAACGCATTTTCACCCAAGGCCAAATGAGCATTATGGTTGCTCTCTTGCTTAATTGTGGGACTAAATGTGATTACTACTTAGAATGTTATAAAATAACAGTCTTCATACTTGATTATCATTCATTCAAGTTACAAATATTGCATTATGCATTTACATACATGTGAAAATGTAAACACCGGTCTGGTCCAAACACGCCATTATAACATTTTGTATCATTAGTGTGAGCTGTTATTAACCTTTTCACCACTATTTGGTTTTATCCTATTTTTAATTTTTTTTTACAATTTTTTATTGTTTCATCATCTCAAACAATAACATTACTCATTAGGTGCATTTCAAAGTAAAAGTCTGGAGTCGCATTACTTGAATCCAATCCTTTACTTGAAGAAGGCTTTAAGTTTGTACTGCAGGACTGGAAGTTCGAATTGAAGTATCCCATCGTTTACTTAAAGGTGCAGTGTGTAAGATTTGTCATTTTCGTCACTTAACAAATAATACAGAACCATTACATACTGACATTTTCCCGAGTGTATCATCACCTCAATGTTTAAACTGTTTCCATTACCCTTAGATGAGCCCATGAATGTATATTTACATGAGGAGCGGGTCCTCTCGATGGGGGCCGCCATGTTTTTACGGTCGTCCAGAGTGGACATACTAAACATCTTTTGAGTTTGAATGATAATTGAGGGCTAACACATGTTCTCCTGCATGCTCAGCAAGGTGAGGGTGAGGGGATGAAAACAACATGCAACTTCACCAGCAGATGCCACCAAATCTTCCACACTGAATCTTTAATTGACCACGTGCAGTCGGTATGGATGACCATATATGGGCGCAACCCTGCATGCAACAGAGCCGCAGTGTCTTCTTCTAGACTTTGTGGGCATAGAACTACTGCCAAGTCAGCTGTCTTTTGATGCACAGTCTACATCACATATTGACCATGTTTATTTACACTGCCATCTGCTGTTCATTAATAAAGATGTGTCAAAATTACAAATAATCCCTTTGAGGAAATAATTCAAGCCAGTATATGAGAAAACAACAACAACAACAACAACAGGTTAGATACGTCGACATCACTCTCACAGAGTCCATCCTTCTAACGGCAACGGAATGCACAGTGGTCTATTTTCACCTTCGCTTCCCTCCAACACCACGTGCGCCTGTTGGGGGCAGCACTGAGCCCAGCTGCTCGCTACCAATGCAGACAGATGGGTTTTTGGCAGGGCCGAGCTTTCAGTCACGACCCAGAAGCGAGGGGTCTATCAGGGCCGCGGCCCAGGTTTCACATTGCTGTGTGGGGCAATGACACTGCCTGACTGGTGCAAACACACACACACACACACACACACACACACACACACACACA
>JAFBJT010111054.1:21730-36831 GCA_016785325.1 Chascanopsetta lugubris
TTTGTTTACAATTCTTTTGTCAAATGAGAAAAAAAAAAACTACATGTGGTAGTATTACGATGACAGAAATATAATGTTTAACTGAGTCAAACTAGGATTTGAAGTTGTTGCTTGCTTGTGTCCGTTGAGGATGATGAGCAGAAGTAAATAAATGAAATAAAGTAAACTTTCACTGCATCTTCAGGTAAAGTTTGAAATGGATGAAACGGCTGCCGTCGATAGAGTAGTTTCATACAAATGCACAGACTCTATGTCTCTTTGGAAGACGCAAGAAAAGACAAAGCTTAAAAATGAATTTGCTGATTGATAAAATGAATAAGTAACAAGAAGAAGAAGAGAAAAATGGGTAAAAAGAGGAAATGATATCAATGACAATAATTGAAATAAATAAATAAAAAGATAAAATAGCGCATGAAAAGGAAGGAAAAAAATCAATAAGTAAAATAAAAATGGAGAAACGGGGAATTCAATTAATAAGTACATAATTCACTGAATGGAGAGAGAGAAATAATTCCCTCATGATAAAAGTGGTAGTGACAACAAGTGGTCACTACTGTGGCCGAGGGATATCGAACCATTTAGCTCGAGGTATCTGTGGCGAATGTAGTAGAGCTGAACGGGTTGCCAAGTTGTTTTGAATCTTTTTTTGGTTATATACATACACGTAAGTGATTTGATCACAAAAGCCTTTTTACGTAGTGGGATTATTCAATATAATGTACCCTCCACCACATGTTTTATTCTTGGTATTCTTTAGTAGAGGCACAGTAGCGCAGTGGAAGGAGCAATCAAATATGTCGACTCTTTTGATTCGAAAGGGCATCAGCACTGGAGGCGCTGGACTTCAGTGAATACACAGAGTAATTGACTCATTGTACATTCACAGCAGGCAGCGTACATCCTAATTAATATAGTGATACTCCTCCGCTGAGCCTCTTAGGAGTTGCCACTGGACAATGGGCGATTAATGGCCGCCCCTGTAAAGGTGCCAAGAAGAACTACCTCTGTGTAGGAATTACTTTTCCTCAGTCACCCGATGAGACTGGGCACACTCTCCAAAACCTTTTTCAGGGAGGCAAGGAATTGTTACATTTTTATTTATTTATTTTCCCCCATTTTGAGTGGAATTGAATTTGCTTCACACTGTCTGCAAAGAATTCTGTAAGAATGCATTTTGAAGGGAAACGTGGACAGAGATGAACCTTAGTGGCTCCTGTGCAGGAGTGAAACAGATGCTTTCTGATTCAGATTCATTCAGTCCTAATATGTCCATCTGCCAGCTGCTACGTTGCTGCTATTATATATATATATGTATATATATATATATGTATTTTTTTTTTTTTCGAAATACAGTTGTTATGGCTTTGTGCCTAAAACGAGAACACTTTGAAATAGTATCATTCATCATTTCCTTGTTGGAACGCAACATGAACTATTCTGAGGAAGAAAATGGTCCAAACGTTGCAGAATGGCTTTGGCAGCTCATGCCACAATAATAATAACCATTAAGTACTCGGGCTGTTTAATCTTTAGAGTGGATATTACAAATCTCGGTTTATATGCAAGTGCTCGTTGTCCATCTCGAGCGGATGGTTGCCACAATTATGACAGGCCCTATTTTCTGTCTTTTTTCTAGTCATCCTGACCACAGCTTCTCATTAGCGTGAGAATTGTGAAATGATTGAGATGAGAGAGATCATTGAAATGGTGCGACTCCCGTCCGACTCATCTGATCTTAATTCGAGTGGTTATGAATATTTCTTCTGTGTCAGGATCCGAGGCAAATAAATCCACCTTGGAATGGAATGTTCACGTCATCTCTCAGGTCACAGCTAATTCATATTGATGAGCTCAAGCTCAGATAAACCTTCCACAAACGTGTCTTTAATCTACTTGCGGGGCATCGAGCGCGTCTTAATTCGGGAGCCAGTTACAGCCCACTTTAACCGTAAGTGGGCGGGACCGGTAAAATCACACCATAGTCACCTATAAACAAGAACTCTAAAGGCACAAGACATTCAGTATCTGCAAACGATGAAATCACAGACAAATGCTGGTATTTCGCAAAGTCACCTCACCTCTGTCACGAGACCCTCTGGTGGGCCGGTTCGGGCCCCCGGGTCGTATGTTTGACACCCCTGATCTATAGCATAATGAAGAGACCTCCTCTCATTACATTATGGACGTGCTCTGCACTTAAAGAGAGATGCTGCCATCTGCCTCCTCCTCCTTACTGGAAAATGATTACACTCTGCTCCATCCATTTAGAGACTCTCACTGACTCACCCTCTCTGTGGATCTGTGTAATGTAGGAGGCTTGGAGTCATCAATGGCGGGCAATAATGGATTCTGTGTTCACCGAGAGGAGGGCAAACACATAGAGCGCATTATAAACAGGAGTGATTCTATCTCAAAAAGCCATTTTTCAGATTCCTTTGTGTTATTCAGTGCACGCTGCACGACATGTTTTAGACTCCCTGGGACATGCTTGTCCTTTTAGTCCCAAGGACATTTGACTGGTTGGAGGAAATACCTGTGATGTTGCCTCCTCCATTGTTTCCGCAGCCTGTGGAACAATCTGCTGACACAGCTATTTATTTGCTCAGCAGCGTTTTTTGGAGCTTGACCAGAGCGAGGGACTAAAACTCAGAACATCTCATCTACAGTACGTCCTGAGCTGTGGGAATTCCGATACACTGCTGGAGCAGCCTGTTAAGGCCGATGGTTGTTTACGGTACAAACTGTACATAAGTCGCTTGTTAGGATTTGGGAATTTACTTCGAGCAGCAGAAAAGAGATCTGGTTGTCGTTGTTCAGGTCAGTTTGGGTCAGACAAAGGTCGGATGATCAATTCTCCAAATGTATGTCGGTTGAGTGCATTTCTCCATGTTATGTCTGTGGCTGTTTATTTTTCCACTCTTTTTTGTGATTAGTCAACGTTTACCATAACTTTGCATTTCTAACTGTGGGACTAAAAGTGGTTCCCACTTAAGATATTGCAAAATAACAGTCTTCATATTTGATTATTATGTATTCACCTATGAATCATTGAAGCTACAAATATTTCTAGATGCATTTCCATACGGGTAACACCTGCAAACACGCTTAAACTTAAAAACGTGACATGTATATTTAACTAGAATTCATGGGCAATGTATGCTTTAGACTTTTCCTTTTAGACAATCCTATGCCTGTAAGCTCTCACCGGCCACATACAATGATCCCGCGGCCCACATTTGGCCCGCGGGCCATTTGTTTGACACGTGTGGTCTCGGTGAAATACTGTGTCAGTGATCTGCCTCCAAACAGCATCAACCTTGTTTGTAATATTGACAAGAGAACACATTACATGACCTCCAGGTAAATATAAATTACAGTCCAGAATGCGGTGATTTCTATGTTGGACTTGGCCCATATATGGCCGTGGTGTCAGTTGTATCTGGCTTTGTGCACTGAAGTAGCGCTTACATCAGCAGATCGACATCCACTGTGACATGTATGCTTCACAATAGCTGGCAACACATGTCAGCTGTCGTTGCTGATACAGAGGATCAGTTTAAACGTGTCATTAGTGACATGTGGCTGCAGCAAATCTCTACAATGCCCATGTATTGATGCTATTATTGATTAAACCAGGCTTTAATTTCTGCAGGGCATTCACAATGCATTGTCAAAAATAAATATTTTATAGCTCAGTTCATTGAAGGGTTTTTAAGATCATTAAAATACACATACCCATATGAAAGCACTTTTGGTGCTGCTTCAGAGCATTGACGGATACTTTGGGCATTCACTAAAGGAGTTCTGAATCGAGTTATAATAGTAGTTAATGGACTTTGAGCCAGTTAAAATGAGTTCAGTTTCATCACTGTTTAATTCGAGGAAGTTTGAGGCGAGCCGGACTTTTATTTCAAGTTAGCAGCTGGTGAGGGAGGAGGCTGGAAGAACAGAGTTGGGTTTATTCGAGAGGTAGAGCTGGGTGTCATCGGCATAGCGGTGGATCCAGTGGATCTAGTGTTTGCGGGGGATGTGACCCAGGGGCAGAAACTAAATAATGAAGAGCAGGGGGTTCAACTTAATTTGTTTAAACTACAGTGAACCTCGTTTCCAGGATTCCCGTCCTTTTGTATCGACAGCAGGACGCTGAGAGCGTGGACCTGCGTGTCCTGAGCTGGTGACCGTTATTGACCCAGTGCTCTCAATCAGGCAAAGGGTTGAATGGTTGAGCGGGAGAAATATAGTCCTGTACTTTACTGTAGTTGATTCAGTGGCAGGTCACTTGATTTATGTTGTCCGGACACTTGATCGTTTGCTCGGGGGGAGGGGGGGAGGGGGTCTATTGCTTTTACGTTCCACAGTGGATTGTAGCAGTTCTAAGAGCAGCCACTGAGTTGGAAAGGCATTGGAAACACTGAAATAGATCAAATCTGTCTGGAAGATGCAATGATTTTGAAGGAAGCAATAAGACGAGTTATTGGACTCATTACAGTGCAGCGTGTCCCATCTACAAGGCTGTATAATGTGCTTCTTGCTCGGTGTCACTTTAACAAACCTCCTGAGAGTCTATTAAAAGTGAAAAAATCAGATATTCAGCACGAAATAAAGGATTAAGTATGGCGCCAGTACTGCTGTTTGATGACCGGTGTATAATGTTCCGTGGAGCTGCGGTTCACAGATATCACGTCCAAGTTTTTGAAATATTTGCCCTGAGGTACGGAGAAAGTGTTTCAGGCTGATATAAGTACTGTGGGAAACTTCAGGAAGTCCTGCTGACAGACGGGTGATTCCCAAATTAGGGCAAGGAGCTTCAGAGTGTTACCTCTGCTGGTCTGTGTCAGGTTGAGTGGGGCTGCACTCTGTCATGTTGCTGAGACATCCAGTGAAAGCAAAGTCTCGTACATGAGCAGAGCAAATCCTCCCGTCTTATGCTGAATGCGTAGCCCTCCACTGATGCTAATTGTTTTGAAAATGCCTTGTTATTACATTTCTTCCTCTGTGATTTTTCCTGTAAAACCTAATATACAAAACAAGGAAGTGATGCAGAGTCCCAAGACCCGAAAACTGTGGGTGTGTGTGGGCAGTCACAGGGTCTGTGTGGTGATTGCTGGAACATACTGGCTGAGCAGCATGAGATTTGTGTGTGTGTGTGTGTGTGTGTGTGTGTGTGTGTGTGTGTGGGTGTGTGTGTGAGAGAGAGAGAGAGAGAGAGAGAGAGAGAGAGAGCAATGGGACAGATAGAGCAACTCAAAGTATTTAATCACCACTCTGAGAACATGTTGGTGTTATTTTATTATCATACTATATAAATGTACATTTCCGATGCATTTATTTAAACGTTAGACTCTTATTTGTTTTTGTTTTTTTTAATTATGTGTCTATTTATTATAAGTGGCTGCAGCATCTCCACAGAAAACTCTATGGAACGATCAGTGTCTGTTTAAGTCCAGAGTCCAGAGTCCAGAGTCCCCTCATCCTGGTCAAACAGGACCGTGTGCATGTGTCAACATAGATGTTGCTGTGATCGGAGACTGCTGGACACGCCAGCATTGCTTTCAAAATCTCCAGAATAGAAAATTATATACATTGGGTTAAACCATCAAATCCCATTAATTACTTTCACAACAAAACACAATATAAATGAAATATCTTAGAGGAGGAGAAAGTAGCCCCCTGTTTAGATTAGTGGCCACTTTTACTCTTTTACTTTTTCTTTCTATGGTGATTGATAGATTTTGTTTTGAGCTATTAACTATAACTATTATCTGTTATGTTAAGAACATATATTTTAATGTGTTATGAATATGTTAAAAAAATACAAAGAACTATTATAAATATGCATTATTTACAATAATAAAATATTATTAATACATAATATTTTATTATTTTATTAGTGGCAATAATAGAATAATACATTTTGTCATTGCTAAAAAAATATTATTTTAGCAATAAAATTCACTTTCAATTGAACATAGTTGTTGCTGAACATAAATAAATGAATAAATAAATCAATATCACGCGCTCCCACTGCATTTTACAAATTGGACGGCATGGGACCCAGGGCATGGTTACACTTTATTCTGTGTATTTACGTATGTGTAATACGTGTATTTATGTATAAGTACTGTACAGCTACTGTAAGTATATTATCTTACATTTCAAAGTACCACTGAGAAGCCCTCTGCAAATACTGAACAAATGAACTCTCATAGTCCATTTCTGTCCCTTCCTCTCAGATATCGACCCCGTCCTCACCCTCTTCTCCAAACCCACCCCTCCACCCCTCCACCCCTCCACCCCTTTGTCTGTCTCCCAGCTCACAATCCAACACGCCGCCTCGGTCGGCCCGACCCTCTCCCGAGGCCTAATTAATTAACTGAAATCTCAATCAGACCTCCGGTCCATTACCATAACCCCATCATATCTTGTTTGATACCCTCTGCTCTCTGCTGGGGGGCATTAGGATGATTAGGTTCAAGATCCGATCCGTCTCCTCCGCTGCCGCGCCACCGTCTCTTTGGCTTAATAAGTCGACACAGCGCCGGCGCACACGCCCCCTGCCCGGGTGATAATGAATTGAATCTTAATGCCGAAGTTTAGAAGCGCCAGAGTTCAATCGGAGGAGCGTGCGCGTGGGTGGCGAGTCTCCTGGGGGGCCGGTGAACTCGTACGGAGTCGAGAGGGAGCGACAGGGAGCGGAGATGATGGAGGCAGATATGACGGAGGGGTATCAGGGCAGGGCAGCCGGGAGGAAGGCAGAGCAGGAGAGCAGCGCCGTGACCATCAAACACGGGAGTCTGAGGGGATTTTTTTTTTGCTCCCTTTTGGAGTCAGCCCCCAGTGGCCACCCTGTGAACTGCACGTTTGTTCGCCTCCTGTTGTGCTTCAGCCATCTGCACCGGAGGTCGCCCCTCGGTTGTGACAGAGAGGAGGAAGATCGCGAGAGCGTGGAAAGGCTGCCAGGACACATGCTTCATGTCTTATTCATGCGGGCAGGCGCATCGTCGTCCTCCTGCATGATTTCGGTTCGTACACACAACAACGAGGCAGGGTGAGGTGGGGAGAGAGCCCTGAGTGATGAATGTAGCGGAGGAAAGTCTGGGTGAAAAATGGGGATTGGTGAACCGATGAGGTCAGACGACACGAGGTGAATGACAATGAGGCAAAGGTGAGGCAGGAGGCGGGAGCGTGAACGATGAAGTGGGACGGAGCGAGAAGTCAAACATGTTACGTGTCACACGGCGGCAGCCAGAGAAAAAAAATGCCCCAAACTGATACTCCTTCACGGTGTGTTTTGGTTGGGTCAGCGCATTTATACTCGAGGTGGGCGCATCGATCTGGTGAGTATCGGTATCGGATCGATACTAGCGCGATGAGATCAATACTTTTGTTTCAGTTTCTCTTCTGTACGTGCAGCAAATGACTCGCAGGGAGGAAAGGGACATTTGGTTTGATTTGAGCGTTTATGTTGGTTTTGGAATTCCTGCTCGATTCACCTTAGGACAGAAATACAGAAATGTTTCCTTCTTTCTTGTGGTTCTTTGTGTTTAGATCTCAAAAGAAAAGTGTCGTTAACCCCCTCAAATATTTGTTTTGGATTCATGACAGGGGTCATGTTTTGCTCTATTCAACTATTTATTTTAATTTATGTCAAAATGGAAATGACATTTTAGTTTAGTTAGTATTTTTGTTGTTTTGGATGGACAGGACATTTTGTTTTGAACATGACAGTATTACCGCATGTGGCCGGGCCAACCTCAATAAATGGACCTGTGGCTCTTTGAAAACATTCTTTGTGGCCCTTTAGGATTTGTATTTGAGTTCCACCGGTGTAGGAGAACCTTTGGTCGCTTTCAATTAACATCAAAACTCAATGGGTTGTTTACTTTGGTCATCCAGGGCTACTGTAAGAAAAACATGGCGGCCTCGTGGGAAAGTGTGAAACATGAACACGACAACTCATACATTCAGCGGATTATACTCTCGTATTTTAAATTCAATTTGTGAAATGATAATAAATAATTGAAATCGTTTCACCTGAATCTTACACACTGCACCTTTGATTGCACCAAACCAAATAGATATTACAGAAGGTTTGATTCGCTAAAGGTCACATGAATACACATGGAATGGAAAGTCTTTTGAGAGACTGTTTTCCCTTTTGAGAGAATATGTAAACAAACAATGAGCTCACATTTCTACCATCACCTCGCAACACATGGTGATTCTATCTGATATGTAACTATCAGTAATCAGACTACACAGTGGATGCGACACAAATGCTCCTTACTGCATTCCGTGTTTTTTTGCTGACTCATGTTCACAGACATGTCTCTGTATTGATGTCGGTCAATATCGATGTATGAAGCATTTGTTGTCTATCAAGATGCTGACTCCAATGTGACCTGTAGTGGCAGGAAGTATCATGTGTAACCTTTTAGAAAGTTTAGACAAAACAAACAAAAACATGACACATGCGCTACAAACACATTAGGTAATCACATGTGCATCAAATTATTATAATACAACTCATTCACGCGTGTGATTTGTTGAATGTATTTTGGTACCATTTTTGGATCATCATTTTACAGTCTACTGCTGCAGTAACCTCCTCCTAACAGTGTTAATTACTGTAGATTAGACCTTGGCACAGTTTCCTAGCAACCAAATTGGTCTTTTCAAAGGTGTACTTTTTTAATAAATAGAATAGAATAGAACGTTTTTATCCATCCCACAATGGGGAAATTTAGAGCCTAGCTGCTGTATTTGAGATCTCGGGAAAGACTTTCAAGGCACAGTGTGAAAAATGTGGTCACATCTACTGGTGAAGCTCCATGTTGTGTCCATCACCTCAACCCTCCCATTGGAGCATGCCTGGGAACATATGGTAGACTTCAGTTGTCATTAAAGCTCAAAACAATGTCTAATGTGTCCACTCTGGGGTATTATAAAAATATGGAAGCCCCCATAGGATGGACCGGCCTCTGGTGTAAATATACATTAAAGGGCTAGTTCTGAGGTTATGTAAAAAGCAAGTCACACATTGGGGTGATTATGCATTTGCTAAAAATGTCAACGTCTAATCTTTTGTTAATTTTATTTCTAAAGATAGATCGATCAAAAATCGAATGAAATCAGCCACTACCTGCATGACTCAGCAGTTTTGTCCGTCTTACCATGGGGGAGGCTCATTCTGTTGCTGCAAAATAGATACTATTCCAGTGCAGCCCTGATCCATGGGGGCGTATTGCATTCACTTCGTCAAAAATATTTTTTTTCAATATTATTTGGAATCACGGTATCTTTTCCTGTAATTATGAGATGTGGACCGTGTAGTAATGAGATCAAATAAGACTGTAATTAAACGGATTATGAATGAAGAAATACCTCCTGGCTTTTTCCTGTGCATTATAGAACATTTAATGCCCATGATAATGTGAATATTCTCTTTCGCTCGATATGTTCAATGAAAAGGGTTGATTTTGACAGTGGCGGTTTACGATGGGGATTTCGACACAACGTCCAAGTGTGACACAAGCAGCCTTCATTGGTTTAAAGGCGACATCCCCAGTTCCCTGCTGATCATGGTGAAACTGGGGGTCAAAGGTGAAATTGTGTGTGTGTGTGACCCATCAGCCTGGATCTGGGCTGCTCCGCCCCCCCCCCGCCAGGGGACATTGATCTAATTGCATCTGTGATTGGGTACAATCAAATTGCCCTCTGCTCCTGTGTATGACAGTGATGTGATCTGTCACATGAATGTGCAGCTTCAGGCTCTTTAAACTGTGTGCAGGAAATGAGATTATTGTGATTGAAGCCTTCAGCTCATCATTTCAGGTCAGACCAATCATATTTAACCATGCACCCTATGCAATGCATTTGGATTTTTAATTCATCCCCATGTGGGTGCATTTATTTATTAAAGGTGCAGTGCGTAACACTTGGTGAGATCTGGAGGTGAAGTTGCATGTTGTGTCTGAGCATGCAGGAGAACCTATGGCAGACTTCAGTTGTCATTAAAACTCCATAGATGTTTCGTTTGGAAGTGACAAAAATGACACAAATCTTACACACTGCACCTTTAAAGCTAAATGTGGCAAGTGTGGCAGTGTCCTTAGCACGATATCACTGGTACAACAGCTGCTGAACATGAAGCTTAGAAATGGAGCCCACCAACAAATGACCACTAACATCTGCACTTCAGGCTTCTGCCTGAGCCAGATCACTGGAGCTCCGCCTGGATTGGAGATCCTCCTCCCGCCAGCTCTGTAACTGGCTAAGCTAGACCTCCATCAGTTAGCTGGAGTCGGAACTGGAGCTGGATCCCCGACCCAGTTCCTCTTGCCAGAGATCTACCAGTTCGGGGTGGGCTGAGGGGGGGACGCAGACACAGGTGACAGAGATGGAGAGAAGAGAGAAGAGACGAGACAAAGTAGATGTGACACACACACACACACACACACACACACACACACACACACGGAACAGGGCTTCACAATAAAGGACAGGAAGTGGAAACATGCGGACATGAAAATAGCGGGACATGACACCGCGGGCCAAATGTGGCCCGATCGAATATGAAGACGGTTATTTTTACAATATGTTAAGTAATAATTACATGGTGTCCCTCAATTAAACCTGGCCCCTTGAGGGGATCCATAATACTGATGTGCCCCTCGGTGAAAAGGAGTCTGACACGCCTGCATTAGACGTCTCTGCACATCACTGCCAATTGAAGTTGATCTGCTAAATTTGCTCGGTTCAAAAGTATAAAGATTTGTTTTTCTTGTGTATAGAAGTTTAACTTGTGTGAGTAATGGTATTTGTTGAATACTAGATTGTCATCACTTTGTGCGAAAGCGGCCTGGGGATTTCTCCGGTCGTTATTTAGTCGGAGCCCGGACAGAGTTTGCAGCGTGTTGGTATTTGTAGTATTTCAGTGGAGTGTCTCATAAATTGTGAGTGTGGATCCCATCAGACATGTGTTGTGCTCAATGAATTGTACATCTGCTCTGGTGTTTTGAATACAGATACAAGGCGAGGGGGGGCGCAGAAATGGAGAGAGTGGACGGGGGATATGAAATTATTCAAAAGGAAAAGGTGCATGAATGCAGGAGATGACATGCCATTGGAAAAGACACATCAGAGAGACACTACACCTCAATAACACGCTGCATGATAATTCCCCTGGGAATAATATTCATGACTGAAGGGACAAAAATGTATTTGTTTAAGCTGTGAGCTGTTAAAACCCTCTCTGAGTCACCACACTGTAAAAAGAGAGAAGGATTTCTATTGGAATAAAGGAAATATGTCAATTGAGTCATCACTGGGAAACAACCTTTATTTATTTGTGTATTTCATCTTATTCAACTGCAACAGTAACCTGTTATTATTTTGATTTAAACTCGAGTGTCGATGCAGACGTCTCCTTGCCATTGGCCAAATCTACTAAGCCCCTTAGCAATTATTGGATGAATGGAATATACCGTCTCTTTACCCTCCGTCTCATTCCAGATAAAGATTGTTTGTATTATTTCTCTTTGAAGCCGGTCTGACAATTTATTCTGTAATTTCCGTGTCTGGCACCAAAAAGACGCAAAAAAAAACACAAATACTCCACCAAGAAGACCTTGGGACAAAGAATAAATTAGAGGAAGAGGAGAATATACAAGTGTGTGAGAGAGGGGGTGGATACACATGCAGCAAATATGCGCAATTTTAAACCTAGACAGAATAAAGATAAGCCCCGCCCCCTGGGGCTGTCATGACAAAACATATGACGGATTGATACCTATACTGTAGTTTGTACTAGACTTTAAACATGTTTCATTCACCTCTAAATTTGATCATTTTAACATTGGAGTCTATGGGGATTTGTTCCCTTTTGGAGTCAGCCTCAAGTGGCCACCCTGGGAACTGCAAGTGTTTTCTCTTCTTTGTGAGCTTCATCTACCTACAGTCTCCATGTAGCACCCCACACACGAGGTTCAGGTTCATCTCTTGTATACAATGAATAAACAAGGCCCAAGATAATGCTATTAAATCCACTAATGGCTCTGGTATTAAATTAATATGCAAACTAAATGTCTGCTCATTAAGCAGATCATGAGTGGCTTCTTGCAGTGTGGATGCCCTACAGCAGGGGTGACAAAGTCATTGTGGTTGGATAGGAGGATATATATACATATATAAATGCCTGTGTGTGTGTATATATACACATATATATATACATGTATATGGAATATATCTGGAAGATCAGGAAACTTGTATTGAAAATATCTTTTCAGTTGTCTTTACAATCATTTACTTTGAAGATCTGCTTTTCATTTCATGCACATAAATGATTGTTTGTCATTTCTACTCATTCAACTGTTGTTCTACTAAATATCAACAACGAAAAAAAGATGAGCTGTTATTATTTTGAAATCACTTCATAGATTTATTCATGAATTGACCGAAAACCACAGTAACAGAACAATGAGGCATGTGAAGTCCCATCTCATGTCCAGCTCCATGGAATTGAGGTCCTTCTGAAAACACTCACATTAATCATTAGTAATAATGACAATAATTTAGTATAAGATATAAAATGAGCTGTTACCTTTGCAGAAGACTGTGGGCTTTTGGGACCTCTGACCTTCTTCTGGACACATCTCTGTAAACATGAAAACAGATTAACATCAGTCCAATGACAATAACTAACAAAAACAGAAGACAGCAATGTAAAGAAAAACAAAGAATGTGTGTGTAGAGGAGATGCAAAGAAACAAAGTAAATGAGGCTGAATCTATACAGATTGGTTTTGAATAAAATATGAAAAGATGAAATAACCGATGTTTTCTTAGACTGCATCATAACTCATTCTACTGTGGTAGGTGATGTGTTATAAACAAATGTGACAGCACATAATGAATTAGAAAGTAAATTGCTCATGCTATGGAATATTAGTTATTTTGATAGAAACATCGCAGTTAGTGTCTTTTCTGTATATTTTACATTTTGCTAAATCATCTCACGGTCCGGATTGGACCCTCTGGTGGGCCGGTTTTCGCCCACGGGCCATTTGTTTGACACCCCCGCCCTATAGGCCGCCCTGTGATCCAGATCCACATCAGAGCAAAGGAAGAACGATCATGTGAGCGTTTCCTCCATCTTCTCTGGCTTCTGAAGATGCAGAGGCGGAGCTTGGCAGCCGCCACAAAGGGAGCAGGGAGGGAAACTAGGGCGAGTGCAGAGTTACATCATCAGCACAGAAACATAGATGGATCGATGTGGAGGGAGAATCCACACAGCTACTGTCCAGTTTGTACAAGTGACATAAGCAGCCAGGTCTCCAGCGCTTTTCCTGAAGGTGTGTTCTCCTGCGTTGTGCAATCACAAAGATTAGATCACAACACTCACCCGAACAATGGAGGGAGTGTGTGTAGGTACTCAGGATGTGTCCTTCAGTCACGTCCCTCTAAAACGTCTTCATGCTGAATGTTGATCAACCTTCAGACTCCTTTGCTGTATATTTACTTTATATCACATCAGAAATGATTCTGTGCGTTAGCAACAAGGGTTCGACCCCTTTCTCATCCACTCCATTGTCCTTAGACGAGATGAACTGTTTGAATGTGAGTGAATGGTAATCAGTGTTTTGTGGCCAGTAATTGGATATTTATATATTTTTTTAAAAACCATAATCATCATGAGCTTCCTGCTGAGAGAACATACCTGCTGATAATGTAGAGAACATCCATCAGCTTGCAGTGGTGCTCTGCCCTGTGCTTTGTTATTCATCTTATGCAACCTTAATATTTAATGATGTCAAAGGTCCAGTGTTTAAGATTCGAGGGATTTTTTTTTCTGATTTCTATTTTATAACATATAATAAATGCACTGATGATATGTTTTATTATCTAAGAATGAGCCCTTTATATTTACATCAGGAGCAGGTCTTGGGTCGCCCCGAAGTGAGGGACTGCAAGACGGCAACATGCAACTTCATCGCTACTAGAATCCCATGAATCTTACGCACTGCATCTTTAACTGTGTTGCGCGATACACGTGTAGACAGAGACCATAGCATTAGGACTGGTTTAAGGTCACCATCACATTATTGAATTGAATCATTCTGAGTCACGCTGCACTAAATAGGAAGGACTGTATGTGTTTCTGCGTGTTTTTATATTACTGAATACTTCATAATGTAATTGACCATGCACATCCCAAATTACACAGACCAACTTATCAATACGTATATGTTTAAAGATGGTGTACAAAAGAATGAGAAAATAAAGATTGTGTATACAAATTCCTTTTTTCTGGTTGAAATAGATATTTACACTTTTTGGTGAATCATATTTCGGGTTTTCTGTGTTTTATTTCATTCCCTTGTGGTGATTGTGTGCAGACTTCATTAAAGCCCCTCTTTAATGTAACCCTACTTGTTCTCCAAAGCATGTACAGTAAGTGTTCATGGTTGACACAAGCCCTACACCCTTGTCTCTGGGATGAAAGTGTGGAGACCGTTTCAGAATACAATTAATACAACATGAGAAAAACACATTCGCAGCTCAATTAAATATATTCGATCAAACAGTCTGTGGAGACTTGGGGAGGATCTGCAAAGATGAGACATTTAAAAAATATCAGAATCCAAAAACCCTTGAAGAGATTAAACCACGTAGAGGACATATCTGATACATCCACCATGAGGATTCCTCCATTAACTGTAATAATTCACATCCTATCTTTTGAGAGTCTGTGTTGAAATCCTGCACAACATGTGTCGTCCTCAGAGACAGGGAGGGTGTAAGAGGCTGAGCTGGTGTGAGTTTGAGTTCTGAGGTTTATTGGATGTTGTGCAGTGTGTCTGAAGGTTGGCGGGGGTGGTGGGGAGGGGGGGGGGGCGGGGGGACGAGGGGGCTGAGGGAATCCACTAACTGACAGCTTCTATACAAAAACAACCCTGTCCAGGGGCTCCATCGGTGGTTGCACTTGGCTGGTGTTGTGAATCAGCCTTTATCAGCCTCACACATGTCGTGCATAAATAGGGGAAATTTGGTTGTTGGCTTAAGAGAAAACAATGACCTTTGGGAATCAGCAATAATATGTAA
>JAFBJT010111054.1:40375-53960 GCA_016785325.1 Chascanopsetta lugubris
CCCGGAAACAGGGGGGCCCCCCCCCCCCCCTTGCATGTGTGTGTGTGTGTGTGTGTGTGTGTGTGTGTGTGAGAGAGAGACTTATTATATGCAACTTTGTCCATGAGCTGCCGCAGCATGTGGGATGGATAAAAACATCCTCTTCAACAATTTCATTTAGCAGACACTTTGCATCCAAAGCTCTCTTCCTGTGGACGGAGAGGCCGCGAAACGCAAACCGCAACCTCATGCTTTCAAAGTGCATAACAAACGCCACAAGCAACATTAAAGCAATCAGCTCGTGCCCGTGGACACGTATGGACCGGTCACGGACTGAGGCAGACTTGTAGTAATGCAACAGTCAACTTATTGTCTCAAATGTTTCTCATTCCGTGTCATGCGCAGATGCTCGAACGTTGTCCGCGGCCGCTCGGCGTCGTCCAGCACCATCGCGGTCATCCCACGCCTCTTCGCGTGCGCACCAGTGACTTCCCGTTGGCGTCAGTAGATGTGATGTTTCCAAATAGCCAATTGGCTCCACCCTCATCCTCACCCTGCTCACATGGAGCAATGTAACCCTGCTCTCGTCAGCCTCCGAGTGTGAACGGCAACAGTAGCGTAATCGGGGCCACGAGTGTAAATGGCGTGCAGGAGGTTGCATCGCCGGAGCAGAACTGCTGATGAGGCAGTCTCCGAGCTGAGCACACAAGCCCTTGTACTGAGCAAATAATGTACGTCATAAAACTATACTGCAAAGATTTGCATAGCCAAAGCTGTACGTGGCGTCTGCGGCTACTGCGCCAGTGCACGATATACTATGGTGTCGCCCACTCTTGCTGACGAGAGCGCAGAAAGTGATATTTCCTGATATTACGTCATCGCGGCAACTCCAGCTAAAGTGTGAAATCTCTCTCCCACTCCCTCCCTGCCCTCCCCGCCCCCGCCCGCCGCGCCCCCCCCCTCTGTCTTCCCTATCCTCACATGTCCGCTTGCTGTTGTTTGAATAGGTTAGCATGCGAATATCTAGCAATCCCGCGATGCTACCGTCTTCTTTATTGTGCACCCATGACCTGAGGGCACGGCACTTTCTGGGGGAGCTGAGGCTCGGCAGCAACAAAGCTGAGATAACAAAGCCGGAGTTCAGGCCGCGGACGGGGGGTGGGATGTTAGGAACGATAGTTCCCGGTGGTTTCGGAAGTTGATGATGTTGAAAAGGAGAAGACACATTGCGGACTTTCGTAAACAAAGTTCTGCTGCGACAACTCTGCCCTGCAGACAGCACAGCAACAGAGATGGGACTCCACCATACTTCCCCAATGAAAGCCGGCGTTGCTTAGCAACTCACAGTCCGCAGTGGCAAGATACAGGGGAGTTTCCTGGCTGATGAGAGTGATGTGTGTGTGTGTGTGTGTGTGTGTAGAGCACCCGTTGGTGTGTTCACCCCTTTTGCGCATACGCAACACATGTAGATCTGATTTGTGAGGGCAGCGCTTCACACGGCGTCCGTGCGGTAAACAAACTGTTTTGAATATTGACGAGGCGACGGGCTCAGCCTTTTCTTTTGCCGCTTGCACATAAAAATTGATCTGTGCAACAGTCCCTCCTGAGAGTGCCCATTGTGTCACCGTAATTGTTGCTGCACTGTATGCATCCATATTCATGAGGGGGCGGGGGGGCGCGGGGGGGGGGAGCGGAGGAACAAACTTGCTGCCTATTTGAATGGACAGCATCTTGGAGTGAGGGCTGAATTTATCAATAATGTACGCCGGTAAAAGTTTAATGGTGTTTACTGTCGTCAATATCCGCCCCATGGGAAATCACTTGAAAAGTCTAACACACACGGACACACACACGGACACACACACACACCATTACGGCAAAATGGACATTGCACTGATGGGTGTTCAGCCGTCTTCATCTCTTCGCCGTCTCTCACATCATTCCGTCTTTCGCTCCCTGTCCCCGGTGCCATCTCCCACCTCTCACCTCCTCCCCTCTCCCCCTCCTCCATCTCCTCTCCCATCCCATCCGTCCACCCCGCTCGCTTCTTAGCCGATTCCCTCCCTCATACGGTCGGCAATGATACAGCCGCTATGACAATCTGCAGCCATTTCCCTCAGCCTCCTGTAACACCCCAGCTCCTGACTCAGGCCCCCGATAAGCCGTGTCAGCGAGCAGTCGGGATATTCGCCGTTACACCAGCTGGATTTGCTGCGCCACCAGGTCCCAGCGCTCTGCTGTAACCACGCCGGTCTTTTGCTAAGACCTGCATCCCTCACAGTGTTGTTTAAGCCAATTTATGTAACTGCTCCATGTTTATTTAAAGTGTTAAAATTGAGTCCGTGTCTCTTATTAAAATATCCCATATTATAGGTCCATGATTCTCCTAGTCATCCCGCTCTCTCACTGTCTGGATCATGGAAGATGAAAGAACAGTACAGGTTTATATAAACAGTAAAATGACCTTTGAAATGCCTTCTTTATAGTTAAAGAAAATGATCTTCAAACAAATGCAAGTATTTTTTTAAACTCTCTTCATCTCGCAATTAAATTAAGAATAACTTATTTATTATCTTATTGTTGTCATTATTCTTATGGTAAATATGTGCACATTGCCATTCAACTTTATTTTCAAATTTTCCAAAACAACTTAATATATAGGCAGACTTTTGATGTTTTTTTTTTAGTATGTCACATCATTTCAAATGATTTGGATCAGCTGCATCAAAAGCCACAACATAAACACTAGATAGACCCAGATGGGTTTTGTTGTCCTGGAATTCCAATAAAGTTTTATCCTGACAAGATGGCGCCAACGATCAGATTTAGGCTTTGAAAATTAGGGTAAAAAATAAACTACCTGTAGATTTGGCAGGGATATATAAACAACATGGCCTGTTTTCAATTTAAATCATAGCACAATATATATATATATATATATATATATATATATATATATATATTCAAGCAATTTCCCTACTGTTAGTACAGTTTATTGAGGACATGAGCCAGAGTACCGGGAATCACCGAAAGTGCTTTACACTACAGTTCTTGCCTTTTCGCAAACACATTCATAAAGAGTATCTTTGTGAATCTATCACACATCACTCATACTCTGCTGGCGCAGCCCCCAGGGGCAATTTGAGGTTCACTTTCTTTCCCGAGGACACTTTGGCATGCGGAAAGAGCGAGAGGGGGATTAAACCGCTGACCCTCTGGTTAGCGCATGGTCTGCTCTTCCCTCTGAGCCCCATTTGTCAGAATTGTAGCCTGAAGTTTTTTAAACCACGGAGGAGCCAGACCAGGAAGCACTTATTGTGTCCTTTCGTCATGTCATTAGTTCAACATGTTGGGTGAGATTTTGCAAGAGTTTGTGCAACTTGGATTCTATGATGAATATATAGGATGTCATACAAGTTGAGAAGCTACGAGGAATCTTAAGCTCTACATGACCACTCCATTTTCAGGGAGGCAGTCTTTCATGCCCCTGCCCAACTCCCGTTACGCCATTAAAATATTTGCGGACAGATGAATTGATGGAGTAAAAGAGAGAGCTAAAGTAAGGATACACGTTAATATTCACTCTTTTAGAATTGCAAGACGAAGAACTCTCTGCCAGAATGGCGTCTCTTTGTGTGAAGAAACCCTCAAAAACCAAGGTGACTATGTGAATTCATGCTTGTGCACGAGCACGCGCACATTTTCCTGTGTGGCAGTGACGAATTGCGCGTTACAACGGGCTGCTGCAGTCGCCTTCAATATTTCATGAACATCCTTCTTCTCTCTGTGTCGCCTTTTCTTATTTTATCATTTTATTCTGGCATGTTCCGATTCTCTCTCTTCCTCTGGAAAGAAAAAAAATAATCATTCTTGTCAACCCCTTAGCTCGGGAAATAGCTGGGGTGGGACGGTACAGATGGAATAGAAGAGGGAGAAGAAAGTGATCTGGGAAAGGGAGAGGCTTGACAGGGTTTGGTGAAAAGAGGGATTGATATGAGATGAGCGGTAAAGGTTAGGCAGCTACAGCAGATGTCTGCGACTTGAACGTTCACATATTCCCCGACAGCCATCTTTGTCCCTTTATCACATAGTTTAGCAAAGTTTGTGCTCAGGAGCAAAAGGTATGACATTCCAGAGCACAAACTATTCTGAAAACCTCTGCAGGGTGTCCATGCTAATGGGTCATAGGGTGGCCAGTGGGGCCTGACTCCAAAAGGCAGCAAATCCACATAGACTCCCATGTTAAGATAGTCAACTTTAGAGGTGAATGAAAAGTGTTTAAAGTCTGGTACAAACTACGGTTTTGCTCTCAATCAGTCACATGTGCTGGGGGTGAATTTCTTTCGAACTCCTTTATCTTTATTTGATCGACTTTTGGAATTGTGTATATTTTAGAGCATAGCCTTTTTACTGACCTTTATTTACCAAGGCCGACTTGGCACGTAATGCGGGTGATGCAACGACCCCATGGGCCCACCCACAGCTCTGTGTGTCTTCCGCGACTTTGCCTGTTTTTGGATGAACCAGGAAGTTGGAGGAGTTAGGCATGACAAGATGACAAGTGACTCGCCCACAGTCTGCTTCAAATGCCAATGGGTGACATCACAGACGCTACGTCCATCTTTCCGTACAGTCTATGGTCTGGTCTTTCTCCAGAGAACCTCCATGAACAATGGAGCAGGAGATTCTTTTCAAGTCTTGTCCCATTATCTCTTTCAAAATGATTCATTTTTTCTCTGGCGTTCTGCTCATTGGGCCCAGTATCCAAAGTCCACAGCATGTCTGAAAGCAGCTGCGGACAAAGAGAGGGGCAGTCAGGAATAGTTTACCCCCCCCCCCCCCGGCCCCCTCCCCCCCTTTCATAACCCCCCCCCCCCCCCCCACCAATTATTTCCTGTCTTTGGACTCTCTCAAACTGACTCCTGGCTGAATCTAAATGTCCGGCCATTCTCATACAGTCCTTGCAGAGTTTATAGGCACATAAAACTGACCAAATCTCACCCAAGGAGAAAGTGCATTTATTTTTTCAGTGGTGATTAGCAGCACTTTTGGAAGGCACTGTCAAATGTCCTGCCAGGAGTGGTGGCGGATCCGAAAAATTCTCATTCGGTGAGTAATCACCAAGAAGTATTTCATCATCGTTCTGAGCTTCCAAGTCCACAATTCAAGACCACCAAGGGCATCGAATGCATTTTCTGTGGCCTTCGAGGTCCCTGCATGTTCTATTTAGTGAGGCATGAAGTTCCTGCATGAATTGCCAACGCGAGTTTCATGCAGAACAGAAATGTTGAAAAACCCTGGATTATGTGGTCTTACACAAGACTGAATCAGTGAGTGGGCTTGGGAACACAACATCTGAGAGTTGGGGGGGCCCTGTGGGGGTCACCTGGTTGGCCCCCTAGGTGTTTTGTATGTATGTTTGTAACAGTCAGATGGATTTGTGGAGGCTGTTCTATCCTGTAATCCTCCCCATCACCATCGCACGTGCTGAAGTGTCCTCAGACACAACACTGAGGCCGAATGGCTTTGTGATCTCATCAAGGAGGTGCTGCACATATATGTAATGGATGCAAAAATCCGAAAACTACATATTGACCAAGTTACCCTTTTTTGCACTGGCAGGACTATTCAGCCCTGGTTAATAGAAATGGTCAGATCAATGACTGTATCACACACTTTAGCCTAGGATCTACACTTTTATTTGATGGACATTATGCATAATTAAGGCCATAATTAAGTGACACCTGGGCCGACCTGGCACATTGTGCGGGTGTTGCAACGGCACCGTGGGCCCACCCACAGCTCTGCGCGCGTTCCGCCTCTTTACCCATTTTTGAATGAATCAGGAGGGAGGAGGGGTGAGGCGTCGGCAGGACGGCGACGAGTGACTCGCTCGCCGCCTGCTTCCAAAACGTCCATCTTTCTGTACAGTCTATGTAGTCTGGACTTTCTCCAGAGTGCGCCGCCTCTTTCACCCATTTTTGAACCAACCAGAAAGTAGGAGGAGTGAGGCATGACGGATATTACCGTGTTGAGAGCAACTGCTTTCACTTAGGCTGCTGCAGTGCAGAGTGTTTGTAGAATCCCAGCAAAAGAAGACAAATCAAACCACAGAATGGACCAGTCACAGCCGTTGCCATCTGTGTCACCATGATGGATGGTTTCTGGGCAGGTTCGTGTCACCAACACAGAGCCTTGCAGTGTACGACTCGGCGACGGCTACATGGCCGCGTGGCAGTTGTGCCGTAGAAATGGCGTTCTCTCATAAATCAGGCTTTGTATGTTTGCGATGTTGACCTCTTGCAGCCCATACGTTTACAGAGTTTTGTAGCATGGCAGTCTGGCAAGTCGACTCGCACATGACCTCCCGCTGTTTCACTTCAGCCAACCTTCTGCCGTAAATTGCAAGGCAGCGTTCACGCAGCGTAACGCAGACACACGAATGCATTTTGACGTAGCGTTAACTATCGCTTCACCTGTCCCACCTCCATCTCCTCAGCTTCCCTGCTTCCAGCCAGGGCACCTTTCATTCACCTGTGCAGGGCTCGGCCTTTGTCAGCCTTACTTCACAGCAGAGTGAGTTTTAATCAAGGATACACACGCCCCCCCCCACCCCCACCCCCCAACCCCCGTGCGCATCCTCTGTGAGAATCCCACACGCTTTGATCTGAATTCCTTTCATGAACATAATTGAGGGTTGTGAAGGCAGAATTTCAACAGGTTGCATCAAGCAGCCCGTCTCCACTCTGCACTGTACAGAGTAAGCGATGTCTCTGCCCTTTCAACGTGGTCCTGAATATCACCGTATGAAATGAAGCCGCTAATTAATTGAAGCTGAGCGTGAAGTCGTACATGTAGAGGAAATCTGTGGCTGCCATAAGACATGTTTTTGGTGAGCCATATCAAGTACACCAGGCCTGCACAGTTTAGATTTGAGTCATTTGTCGGTACTTATGTTTTGGATTGAATTGTTTTGAATGCTTTGAATACTTTTGATGTATGCATTTGAATGCTCCCTGTCCGATTTTTGAAAAACGTGTATCTACCAGTTTGCAATCCCAATCCAATAGAGTTTACAGTATTCTACACTATTCTTCCTTACAAAAACAAAACCCTTAAGAACACAGTGCAACAAAAACATTAAGGTAATTAAGTCCAATGTTTCTTGCTTTACTGCAGCAGCCCTCTCCTTTCAGGCTTTGCATGAAATCATCAGTTTCCACACAGCTGACGTTTTGCTAGCAGTTTCAGGGCAGCTGATGTAAATTATCGTTGGTGTCTATTAGATTAATTTGCAGATGGCTGATCAATTAAAAACAGCTTAAGTTAGTTTGAGCATCAGATCTGATTCTTGAGATCAGTATCTGGACTAACCTTGTTTGAAGGCTGTTGCCCACGGGTGAGAATGTGTGCAATCCCTAATCTTCCACATCCCCATTGCACCGTTTCTTCCTGGGCAGGACACAGAATACCAAATGTGCCCCGTGGTTTCCTGAAAGCACTGTACAGAATTCATGAATAATTTTATTTTAATGTGCTTTGTGGCCAGACGGGCCATGAAAGCTTCTTAATTAATCCACATCATTTAGACCATTACCACAGTATGCAAAAAATGGCCAAAATGTACTTTGACTGGGGTCAACGTGAACCCCGATGTTGTTCGTTAGCAGTGTGAAAACATTTGATCACCTCGAGCAAGCAGACGAAACGTCCATGTGGTTCAGCTCATTATAAAACAATGAGCATTCATCAGCACTGCATCACTTCTGTGAAATTGTGTTATTGTGTGCGGCATTTGAGTTTCTGTGGCTACTTTAGATGAAAATGCCCTTTCGATTTTGTTTTCCTTCAAGGAGCTTAAAGGATGTACAAACATTTTATTCTGCTCTGTGCAACCGCCCGACTTAATACAATAAACCCCCAAATTCAATGTTTTTTTGTTTTGTTTTTGTTTTTGCCTAATTCCGAATGCATGTTTCATTCTCCAAGGTAATTCCAGACTTAGGGATACAGTTCTGGTGGTTTCAGCAGAGCTTCCATGCACAGTGTGTAATGAGTGGGTTAGTGAATCTATGCATCACAGCGATGTTTCACTTACGATCACTAATGAGCTCCGTTCAAACAGAGAGTACTCATTTCCGTCAGCTTTGTGATGCTGTGTTACACTATTGAAATGTCGACTGACTGTTCCTCTCATTTACCGGAGGAGAGACGTGCTCTGCTTTGTATTTGCGATCTGGAGAACATGACAGCTTTTCACGCACAGCTGCCAAATGTTATTCTATGTATTCACCTATATGTTCATTTCTTTCCGGATAATTTGAGGGGGTGATATGGATGAAGTCATTTCATAAAAAGGTCTCAAGGAAGTTACTTTTGCCTGCTTCTGTTTGGCCGCTAAGCAACAACTCTATCAAGTTTTAGGAACTTCTTGAAGAGCAACTGGCCAAGAGCCAAGGAGTAATCCATTACATTTAGGTGGAGATCTATATCAGGGGTTAATCTGAAAATTAGCTTATTACCGTAAAGGTGCAGTGTGTAAGAATTTGGTCAGTTTTTGTCGCCTCTATCTGTAGAAAAAAGTACATAACAGTTATATACATATATTATGTATAATCGCCTCAATGTATTACTGGCTTTCCTTAAAGGTGCAGGGTGTGATATGTCGGTCTTTTTTTGCACCTTTACAAATATTACAAAACAATTTCATACTGACACTTTCATGAATTTATAATCATCTGAATGTTTACATTTTTTCCCCATTACCCTTAACCTTACCATAGGTTCTCCTGCCTGCTCAGATGGGCGAGGGTGAGGTGATGAATACAACATGCAACTTTACCGCTAGATGTCACCAAATCTTACACACTGCATCTTTAAATGAGTCCTTTAATGTACATTTGCATCAGGAGGGCATCCTCCATATGGGGGCAGCCGCGTTTTAATAATAGCCCCGATTGGAAATATACTAAGTATCTTTTGAGCTTGAATGACAATTCCAGGGCTACCTTAGGTTCTCCTGCATGCTTGATACAACGTGCCACTTCACCTGTCGATGTCAAATCTTACATACCGCACCTTTAAGTGTAGTACCCTTCAGTCATTTGTTTTTTTTCCACGCACATTTTCAAAACTCCCACTTTCAACAATGCATTTAGCCTTTTGTTGTTCGGGGCTGCTGCGCAGCAGCAAGTGTGGGACTCATCTCGATTCTCACACACCTGCTCCTGCTCGCAGTGCAGCTGCGCCTGTGCCGGTTCAGACTCGCGCTGTCTCCGTGAGATATGGATTTTGAGGGACAAGCATCCAAAAAGCCGGGGCTGTGTGTCGTATGAGGAGAGCGACGGAGCGGAGGCGCATGCAGACCCACGTTCTGTGTGAGTTACAGTAAAACACAATGAACAATCTCTATTCAGAGACGCTGCTCTGTATTGATCACCCAAGCGCACTTCATCTCCCTCTGCAGCAGTTTCATTTCCCCGCCCGGGAAGGAAATAATGAGAGAAGTTGATGAGATGAGATGAAACTTTTTTCATTTTTTTTTTTTTTTTTGCATCAAACTTTTATTTATTTATTTATTTTTTTTGGGATCCGTATCACCGTCGCTGCCTCGCTCCCCTGGATACTCTCAGGAAGTATAAACAAATGCATATACTGTAATGTTTGTCTTCTCTGGTGCTCTGGTAGAGAGGCAGGGAGGACGTATAGCCTGCATTTTGTTCTCCCTTCATTACACAAGAAGAAAGGGGCTTAAAGTAAGTGTGTGTGTGTGTGTGTGTGTGTCTGTGTGTGTGTGTATCCGAGAGAAGAAGTTGGAGAGATGGTGGTCCCCCAGAGAGAGGGAATGCAGAAAACATTTAGAGGTGTTGATGAGTTCGATATTGTTGCCACTCGGATGAAAGCATTGGTGTGTGTGTGTGTGTGTGTGTGTGTGTGTGTGGTGCCCTCCTTTCAGGATTTTGACAGAGCATATCCGTGTGTGTCTTCCCTCTAATTGAATCCATCCCTCAGGGCGTCACCGCTTGTTTATATGCTGACACCATGAAGGTGTTTGTGCATCTGGCTGTGTGTGTGTGTGTGTGTTCGCGTGTGGCTACAAATATTCTTCATTTTGTTTAATTATAGCCCATCAGCTGTAGAAGCGGAGGAAGGGCAGGGGAGGAAGAGTTATTATTCATATGTAATGTTAAGCTTTGTCTCCATCCCTTTCATTACTTCCTATTATTGTCTGTAAACTGTTGGGAGACCACAGTCCGCTAATAAACAATGTGCGGCATCATACATGTCATCAGTGGTCAGGGTCCGAGAGGATCCAGTAAAACACGTCTGCCCTTAGTCGCGCGTGAGCGGAGGTGGAGGGGTGCGTTCACATGCCTCCGCTCAGCTGCTGCGAAAAGTGGGAAAACGTGTTCCGTGGCAACAGGAGATGAGAATCCCCTCCTTTACACTCTCTGTGACCCCTGATCGAAAGTATGCCGCTCATTTTTTTTATTATCCTTATCTTACTCTACGCGCCTTAGTGAACGCCGAGTTTTCTCCCTATGTAGTCAGAACACGTACTGCATCGATATGTTTTGCTTCTTTACCGTAGTTCCTTAAAGTGTGGAAAACGCTGCAATTTTGACATTAAAGTGGCATCATGTAGCAGCACAATGGTTGCAATCGCTAACACAAGTATATACATGTCGGTCTCCAACATTAGATAATCGCAACGCCCGATATCAGCTAAGTTGGGGTGCAACTGAAAGTAGCAGCAAACTGACTGCATGTCATTTAAGTTACCGTGCAAACGTCCATGTTACTGCTCACGTGATCGTTCCTTTTGGCAACATTTTTGGTCTCCACCCACCTTTAAAGAAATGGCCTAAAGTTCCCGAGCATACGTCTCCTCCCTGCTCTCCATGAAACCATGGGACCAGCAACAGCATAGAAAGTCAATCATCATAGAATCAACTTCGGCAAAATCGTAGTTTCTCACTCATCCCACATTCAAATCTTCATTTGACTCTCTATTTAAGGTCCAGTATGGCAGATAGAGTTGATATTTCACATTTATCCGAAACTCAGAAGTATCGAAAACAGATTATGTAATGTTTATTGTAGTAACAATTACTCCAAACGAGCTTTTATTGGTAAAATGAGGGTCTGGCTGTTTCTGACGAGAATCGAAAAAGACAACACGTGGATAATCCACTTTGGATTGTTAATGCCAAAGACCGCTTCCTCTTAAAAAAATTATATAGCCTCTCTTTAATCTTTCATGTGTTGCTGGCCAGTCAGCTCACCACTCAGTTGTCAGTCCTCCAGATTCTCCGTCTGCCCAAACCCAAAACCTCTCTCCCTTTCACTCGTTCACCGATTCATTACTGCAGTGAGATAGCTGTGTGCCTTGCTAAATGACGGAGCGTGTGTGGCCTCCGGTGAACCACTGCAGAAACCAATGATGCTCAGAGTGAGTCATTTCTGTTGACTTTTGACTGTAATGACTTGCTTTAGTGCCACGGTTCTGAATTCCAGGCTCAAAAATGGTCATCGTATCATTCGTAACGACTTCAGAGAGTTCTCGGCTTTCAGGGTCTTTTCATTCATTAGTCCTGGCTGCTTATAACAAAAACAGGAAGGGGGCGTTGGATGTCTCGTCCAAGG
Source organism: Chascanopsetta lugubris (assembly GCA_016785325.1). Classification (NCBI taxonomy): domain Eukaryota; kingdom Metazoa; phylum Chordata; class Actinopteri; order Pleuronectiformes; family Bothidae; genus Chascanopsetta; species Chascanopsetta lugubris. The sequence goes on from JAFBJT010111054.1 coordinate 52,001, forward strand.
TCTAGTTTACATTCAGTCCAAATCATGGTACATGGTGTTCTTAACCCTCTTCCTGTCATTCCACTTCTGCTTCATTTGTATCCTCTTCGCCAAAATCCCATTTGAATTCATTTTTCCTCTCCGCCTCCGTTCAGAGCACAGATTCTCTCGCTCTAGCCGTTCTGTGGCGAGACTGTATCAGAAGACCGAAAGTCTTCTCACCTCTGCTGCACCAGCTCTTACTGCAGGTGCAGAATGCTGAGAGGCAACAGGGCAGGATCAGGGGTGGTGGTGGGGGGGGGGGTACCACTCTGTGCAACTCACAGATTCACATCACATATCCTACTGTCCACGTAACGTCAGTATACATGACTGCCTTTGCACTATACACAGTCGTGGGCTCTGTGCAATGGCCCTGCTGTCATGGTTATACATCGCAGTGTAACGATTTCCTTTAGATGTTAATGCGAATCACGTTTCACCTTTGTGGCCCATCGGGTCATTTGATTAAACTGGTCTTATGGTAACAAAGAATGAAACTGTTGCATGTGGGCGATCCAGAAATGCTTCCGTACCCTTAGTGTGGTCTGCAGCAGTGATTCCCTAATGATGGGGTGCAACCCAAAAGTGGGTCACGGACCTGTTTCCAGCGGGTGGCGAGCTTTTGTCTGGAAAGGAAAAGTCCTGTGCTTTTATTTTGAAGAGGATCGTTTTATGCATCGGAAGGGCCAACTATTTACACTCCTCGACAGTAGGTGGCAACGATGCCCTGTCATGCTAATAAACACCCATCATTTCACAGACAGGACACCGACAACGTCGAATAATCTTATATAGACGATGAAGGGTGCGTGTATGTTCATTTTATGACTGTGTGTCCTGAGGGTGCTTTTTTGGGGGGAGTGGGGGGGGGGGGTAATTGAAATGCAGCCAATTGCGAATAGGAACGGGACTATTTCTGGTGATGGTGGGACGTGAACCCAGTTGAGAAGCACTGGTCTATACAGCATTGTGTTTCAGACATGCTGGGGTCATGAATGTTCTACTTGCTCACGCAACATCTCCGTCACAGAAGTGTAGTTCCTTGTCAGGGTGATGACATCAGACAACACGTGCAACTGTAATGTCACAATGCCGATGACGCGGATCACACAGCAGCATTCACAGTTGAACAAAGACTGTATGAAAAGTCAGATGGATGCTTGCCAAATTCCTGCTTGTGAAGTCAGGAGTGGGCAAATGCTAAATTATTAAGAGCCCACGCAATTAACCAGCCGCACATTACAGTGCATTCGTCTAGTGTAACATCTTCATTGTGTTTCCATAAAAAGCCTCCACTCGCAAACGGCTTTAAATTATGCAGAATGGGCTGTAAAGGCTAAAAGACAGTGGCACTGGGTTAAGTTGCATTGCATGCGGAGCTGCAGGGGAGTTGACTATATATTTCAGTCTCATAGTACAACACATTAATAAGCGCAGTATTTCACTAAAGCTGTTGTATCAATATTATTTCTTTGCAGGTGATAAAACTGCTGAAATATGCCTTTGTAGAAAGAAGTATTTCCCTCATATACAGGCTGACCTTGCAGTTTACTAGCTGTGTGTGTGTGTGTGTGTGCGTGTGCGTGTGTGTGTGTGCATCCTTTCATTGATGAAACTTTCCTGAACTGAAATGATTCCGATGATGGCTGATGATGTCACTGACTCACAAAGACCACCTCTGCAGCTCGCTGTTCTTAATTAGCTCCGCCCTCTCAGCCCTTACCCGCGATGCAAGGTGCCACCACCATGTGTCAGCAATGCTTCGCACCCCCCCCCCCCCTCCCAAAACCCCCCTTAAGAAAACTTCGGGCGCCACCGCTCTCGCACCGCAGGTCCGCGCGACGGAGCGGGCGTTTCCTTCGCGAACGACTCCACGCTCGGCGCTGACCGATCTTTTTAATCCCACCCCCTTTTGGACTCCCGGAAGTTGCGCGTACCT
>JAFBJT010111055.1:12648-23794 GCA_016785325.1 Chascanopsetta lugubris
CAGTCGAGCAGTATTACACCACCAACATCCAGAAGAACCAGCTCGTACAGAACGACATCCGTGTGGCCAAGCGGCTACAGGATGAGGAGGAGGAGCAGGGGGCCCAACAAAGGGCCATCCTCAGACAGGCGTCCAGACAGCTGTAGGTGACCCCGGCCCCCCCCCCCCCCCCCCTCTGTCCCGACCCAGTGAGTCCTCGTTCGTCTCGTTCGTCTCGTTCCTGCTCAAGTTCTGTCCCGCGCCTTGTTCCCGCCTTGCTCCTTATCCCGTTCCCCGGCTAAGCCTGGCTTTGTCCTCGTCTGTGTCACACCTTGTAACAGAGATCGCAGTATTTCCGCCCTGTCTATCACCACACGGATTCACTCCAAGCAATAGGAAGTGAAACATTTGCAGTTCAGAGTGTAACCACTGGGGGCAGAAAAATAAATGTTCAAATGGTCAACTTCAGAGGTGAATGAAACATGTTTAAAGTCTGGTACGAACTTTGGTTTTGGTCTCAATCGGTCGAATGTTTTGCCGTGACAACTGTGCGGGGGTTGAAATTTTTTTTTTCTAATTCACTAATTTTTTAAAATTTTATTGACATTTGAAATCACACATAATTAAGGGTGTGGTCTCTTGATTGACACCCGAGCCGACCTGGCACGTGATTAGCACCAGGTGCAGACAATCAGGGAGTCCGCGGGGCAAGGACAAGGCAGACGAGGTGACGGCGCCGCGAGTCGACCCTCAGCTCTGGGAGTGTTCCGCCTCTGTGCCTGTTTTTGAATGAACCAGGAACCAGGAGGAGTCAGGATTTGGCAAGATGGCCGACAAGAGACTCACCCACAATTTGCCTCGGAACCGCTCCGATATGGACGCTACATCTATAAATATACACTCCATGAACCCAACTTGAACCATAGCATGACGTCTAAATTCATACCTCGCCCAACCCATCCAAACCAAAGGGTCGTTCTCGTTGGATCGTATCCATTGATTGTGTTTTGCTGTATCTGCAGAATATTAATCTACTGAACATCACCTTCCTTTGGTTACGTTGCATCCTCCACAAGTGAGTGGATTAGTCACTGTATAATCCAACACACACAATAAGCCCCTCCAACACCTCTGTTTAGTGACAAAGCGATTGCATCATGAGAGTTGATGCATCACAGTCACATCCCATCACCACAAAGCAGTCAAATGGAACAACAACATGGAATATTGGAATATGGAACCAAAAAAGAAACCAATCGTCTCCAGGTTTGGAAAGAAAATGGTTTGTTTGGTGAATTGTGACAGTAAATAACCAAGTGGGGAAGAATCAGATGGTGCGTGCGTTTGGTGTTGTGTCGGCCAAAAGGTTAATGAGGAGCGTGTTTGCTCGGAGGAGAGGAGACAGTGGCGCTCTTTACGGACGAGGAGGCGTCGCACGCCCGAGGGGCCGCCATAATGACACCCCTCAGATCTCATTATCAGGGTTATTGATTGGTCATGGCCACCTGCACCTCCACCCACACAACCACCACAGCCACAAACACATACACACACACGCAACCACAGAGCCAACATCGGAAAAGCGGAGCACGGCCACGAACACACACACACACACACACACACACACACACACACATATTCAGGTTAAGAAGTTTAAAAATTCTACTCAGGCCAGATTCATGCTTCCTAGCTCCATTCACTCGCCCGCCCACACACACACACACACACACACACACACACACACACACACACACACACACACACACGAGAAAGTGCCTCTCCACATCTGTGATGCACTTACACACACCCACACAGCCATTGAGCAGAAAGACGCACAAGCACTAAACCTCTTGTGCATCTGTCAGGTAGAAAATGACTTTAAATGGAAAGAAAACAGAATTGTTGGTCAGATGGAAAAACACAGAGCTGAATCTTTGTTTCGAATGATCAAAAAGGGCTGAGGCAGCATTTGGTCTCATATATCGCATGTTTTCAAATTGAGTCCTAAATGAGTCATGTCATGCCATCTTCTATCGCTTCTCCGGTATTCTGGGTCACAGGGTATTTCTACTGGTACACATGGGCCTTTTTTGAGGGGTATCAGTGTCAGGGCCCCGTTCCAACCCACACAAATACAAACCTACGTTCAATTCTTCGCAAATCCAGTGGAATTAGATATAGAATTGGGAAGCAAAGAAGAGCCGCTGATGGTAAAAACAATTAAGTTGTATATTATACAAGTGGAATATTCACATTACAAAGGAAGCTAAGTGAGTAAACGCTGGGACCCATGGACCCAATGTAAGTGTAACCCAATGTCAGCCAGAGCTTAAAGTCTGTGTAAAGTACAAATAAATACGTGTCCTGAGTTTGACAGACCACAGAGAAGCCCGGGCAAATTTGAATGATAAAAAAAAAAATGGCCAAATATATTAAATTAGCCTCCAAAGTTCCAGCCAAAGTCGTGAAACAGCTAACTAGCCCTTCTCTCGGCCCTCAAACACCGCCAAATGTGCCAGTGTGGAGCCCGGGTGGTGCGTTCAGGGACATTACGGTGAAAACAGCGATGTGAAGACAGTGACTGAATCATAGTACTCGCCCGACACAATCAAGACGGCATTAGTCGTGGCATTCCCTACGTCGTTAAAACAGCACATTTTTATCTTTTATTTCTACGACCATAAATCAACAATCCAAACAAATAAACACTTTGACCCATCGGGTGGGTTATTGGGGGCATTCCAGACAAATAACAGCTTAATCATTGGTGGCTAATGTTGATCAGGCAGGCCTTTGTTTACCAATGTTCACTATTGTTTATCCATGATTTCAAAGGAGAATTCTCCGATGGCTTTTTAGCGCAAACCATTGGCTCATATGCTGTTGCAAAAGTAAGTACTTGAGTGCTGGTTACTGCCCCAAGTACAGAAAAAAAGAGCTTAACTTGAGTTGAAATCACTTGCTGACGGCTCGGTCCCGTGTGCGCACCTGCTGGGGCCGTAACCCACCTGGCAATGAGCAGGGGGACACATGAGGGTTATAAAGGGGCAGGACGAGGACTTAACGAGACACAGGTGCAGGCCGTTAGGGAAGGAGGAGCTAATCCAACGGGAGGAAGTGAGAGACACAGAGAGGAGGGGTCAGCAAAATAAAACAGGAAGTGACACTGGACATATCTGACACACAACAACTTGATGGTATGATCATTAATGTGCGAATCAGATCGAATAGGGGTCATTTTGTCGTTTAGTTTGAACTTGAATCCGTCATAAATGCTTTGGGTCAAAGAATCTGACTATGTATGAATTAGTGACATGTAGAGGGGAAGTTGTGTGTTGCGGTTGAATACTCTCACTCTTCCCTTTCAAACATGCAGGGGAAGCTATGGAAGACGTCAGTTTTTATTAGATCTCGAAATGGGTTTAGTTTGTCCATTCTGGGATACTGTAAGAACATGGAGGTTCAACATGGCGGCTTCTGAGAGGTCAATATAAAGACTCTGAAGATGTTCCAGTGATAAAATCACCCATGGCATGGACGAGGTCGTCAACTCATCTTGTGTTCGCGCATGATCAGAAGGGTGAAGGTGACGGATGGAACATGCAACTTCACCTCTAGCTTTCACCAAATCTCACACACTGCACCTTTAAAGGAATGGGTGAAACATACAGCTGCGGCAGTTTCAATTGACCGTGCTATTCGGACTGGTGCTTCGGTACAATGGGCGAGGAGACCGACACAAAAAAGTACAAAGGCCATTTGAGTCCCACCAGTAGTTGTACGAACACACCACCGCTCACGCTTTGAAAGAATCATAATTAAAAAGGTGGTTATTATTAATATTGATCTGTTTTCCTTTCCCAGCACAAGCATATTGATCTGTGTGTTGGGGTTTTATCCAATTGTGGTGCCTGTAAATCAATGACTAGCGTTTGAGGGGCACTTCTTATGCAAAATGATTCCCCTGGTTAATTGTTTAGCTGCGAATGGTCCATTAAATTGTACTGATGTGGTTCTCAACCAGTCTGGGTTGGGGACCCCCATCACCCCTTAAATTGAGGAGAATGCAAACTTCTCAAATGTATTTAATGGAAAGATGGTCTCAGTTTGAACCTGCGATAGTACGGAATGTCACTCTATGCCAACACAAATAAACAATTTTAATGACAAACAAAAACAACCAGCAGGTGGCGATGCTAGAGAGGGAAATGTTCCCTTTTACACTCAATTAGCTGCATTTTAATTTGAAAAGTGCATCTTAGTTTCACAAATACAATATCAGAAAATCCATACTTCGTGTAGTCTATGTCATCTGTGAAATGGTGGGTGTCCATTAGCATTACAGGGCATCATCACCACCTACTGTTGAGGAGTGTGAACAGACAGCACTTTTAAAAATCCTCTTCAAAATGAAAGCACAAGATAAAAAAAAAAATGACCTAGTCACGGGGGTGCGACCCGCGTTTGGGTCAAGACCCACCAGATAAGAATCGCTGGACAGTTTGTAGGATTAAATGGCATCTAGTGGTTGCATGTCGCCGCTGAATTTCGTCACATCCTTCCTTACAAGCATGTAGCTTTAATGTATCTCACAAACTAAATAGACTCGTATGTAGTATGTCATTTTTGACACTGAGGGAACATGATGTAAAGATCAAGGGCTCTATCTTGGGCAATTATGCATTCATGACATTATTAGTTTGAATTATTTATATTCCATTCATAGTGGGGGAAATAGGGGGGAAAAAATCACTCAAATCTTTCAAACTGCACCTTTAATCACAAGAGCGAGTCGAGACAATTGGCGGCAGAAACTTCGGCATGCAAATATTGTAAATCATTGTATATTAGCGCTAATCCATCAGGACGTATTCACTTTGATGCAGGTGTGACTGGAGGTAGTTGTGCTATATATCAATTATTTATCAGAGGATGAGGCTGCATTTGTGATTGGCTGTGTGCTGTGGAGGAGGCAGGAGTGGGTGGGGAGCTGTAAAAGCCTCTGCCTGTTTCCCCCGCCATGTCTCAGGCTGCAGCAGCACTGAGCAGCAGCACTGAGCAGCAGCAGCAGCAGCAGCAGCAGCAATAGAGGAGCTGGAGCTGGAGCAGACAGGGACGCAGAGACGAGCCGAGAGCATCCTAAAGTTTGAGGCTCTGCAGCCGTCGGGACCGAGCCGGGACGGGGAGCAGCACCGAAAGAGCCAGGTTTGTGGGATACTCTCTTTTCTGTGCGCAGACGTTGTGAAGAATGACAGAAATGTGCCTTTGAAGTTTGACCAGACACTGATGCGTGCGAGCGGGACGCGGCGACACCGTGACTTGCACGTCTGCGAGTGACATTGACGAGACAGTGCGGCGGAAAGTTTCCGACGCGGTCGTTTCATTCGTGTCAAACTTTGGAAGCCGTCCTCTCGGTCCAGACGCTCTATCCTCTCGCCCTGCCTCTGCCAAAGCTCTATTAGCTGATCACAACAGTTCTCCTGCCAACGAGCGGCGCAGGCCTCCGTAACTTTGCAAATAAGCAAGACAAATGTCGGACGTGCGGGGCTTGATGAGGTAACCCTGAAGATAAAAATGTCGGCCTGAACATCCCAAACAAGACAGAGTGACGCATGGGTTAGAGAACTGGCACCGGAGTTGTTTTGACCTCCAATGCTGATTCAACAGATCATCTGTAACCGTAACGCAAATAAAGCTGTTTACTGGTGTGTAAGTCTTCATAATCTGTCGGTGTTGGATTGGACCAAAGGGAAGGAAAAGGACGTGTCTGTTTTTAGACAACCCTCTTCGTTGTTGTCATTGGAAAACATTTGAAAGGCTTTCGCATCCCTGACCGGTGAAATGTTAAGAACGCAGCTCCAGACCACTACGATACTGTGCCGAGATGAATTGTGACGTTAACGTAACCAATGATCATTGACGCGTACTTCACACAAATGAAATCCGTATCGTTTGTAAAGAGCCGTCAAGTGTATGTGAATCATCGTAACACGACGCAGGGCGGAGTTGTACCGATGTCACAGCCATGTCAGGTGACTTCTCTGTGACTGTGCGCCCTGCTCCGTCAAAGTGTCGGCGCCTCTCCATCAACTTTGACACTTTCGACTCTGGAGGCTTAAAAGGAAATGCGATTGGATGGTGATTTGGGTGAAATTGGACCCGGGGTATTAACATACTGTCATGTTATCATATGCTGTGTGTCACGCGTGGAATCCTGTGCTGCCGCAGAGCTGAAATGGTTTTATATGTTAAGTTGGTTAATACTCTCAAGTGTCCCCGAGTCCAATTTCATCCAAATCACGATCCAGTTGCATTTCCTGTAAGTCTCCAGAGTTTAAACTGTCAAAGTTGATGGAGAGGCGCCCACACTTTCTCTATACATTCAGATTACAGATTATCAGATTATAGTTTGACATTTCCTCTCTGCTGTGATTCTGCTTCTTCTGATGACAGTCTATATATATACACTTCTGCTCTACTTACATCAAAGAGAATTCAATCACTTTCCTCATTAATGATAGATACTGTGCCCACCCATGACCCATCCCTTCACATGTTATGAGCCATGGATCGACCTCTGTGCTCACAGATCTAACATCTATCAGCATGTCAGGAGTTTAAAGCAGCGCAGGGAACAAAAAGAACAAACTGACCAGTTTTGCCAGTGGAAAAACAAGTTGGATTTCTGCTCACTGACGAATTAAGATACATCTGAATCCATGTGTACGAGGCTAATGTCAACACTCCTTGGCTCCATTGACAGAAATGTTAGATCCTGCCTGACCTCGAGTGACATAAGTGCGTTTGTCAAAGTGTGCGAACGGGCGCATTTTTCCACGTTAACACAATTGGGGAAATTTGGGGTTTCGAATCCGGGGGGCTCGAGGGAAATAACCGGGGACACTGGAGGATTGAACCGCTGACCTTCCGGTTAGAGGACACACGTGTGCTGCACCGCGTGAAGCACGTTCAGACGCCATCGGTGGAGTTTTGCTGTGTGTTTTGTTCGTGACAAACACAAACCCACCGAGTGAGCGGAGTGAACACACACCCTCCTCCGCTGAGCTGTTGAGGGGCATATTCAAATCTCCCCTCTGGGAGGACCCCTGCCTGCCACACACATCTCTGCGTCCTGTGGACGACGGAGCGATGTTGCTCCGGAGCTCTTCAACCTGTGTAAACAAGGCAGAGGGGCTCCTCCCATTTTCCCCGGAGGCGCCGCGGGTAGAGGTGCGCGGGTGGGATCGTGGTGAGGTGTATTTGTTTCCCCCGAGCCCCCCGCGGCTCAGCGGGCGGCTCACGCGCGTACGGCCTGAACAGCAAGTGAATTTAATTCACGACTGTCGCTCGTGCTCAAAAAATCTCATTTTCCTCCAGAACGTCGCTGGGATTTCATTTGCTCTCTCAAAATCCCGAGTGGGAGAAAAAAAAATCATCTGTAAGCGCAATGTTGCCGCTGAGCTGAGCGTTTGATGGACATGAGTTTGTTATAATTTGATCCGGTTTGTAAATAGAGCGTGCGTATATGTGTGTGTGTGTGTGTGTGTGTGTGTGTGTGTGTGTGTTCAGGCCGATATCATTTACCCGCCACCACACAGCTCTGAAATCTGTGCCAGGAGGCGTTGGACGCCTCACTGCCTTTCTGGACCCCTCCATCCGTATTGTCTCACATTACAGTGTCAGCTGCTGCATAATTAACCCCGTCTTGTTAGCGCTAATGAGTAATGAGACTCTTTTTTTTTTTTTTTTCGTGTAAGGTAAATGATGGAGACAAACAAGCACCTTGTTTAAAAGCAGCCTGAATGCAAGCGAAGGTCCGGTGGGTGAATGGGTGTATTGTTCAGGGCAGTGAGGGGTCATCGAGACCGGGAGAGTGCGACGTCAGTGAAGATTATTTACCAAAGTGAACTTCCACATGCTGAGATTACACATCAGCATCGTGGTTTCTCTCAAGCCAGTTTTAATTGTGGGACTAAATGTGATCACTTCCGAATATCTTGCAGAATAACTGTCCTCATATTTGATTCTTTATTCATCTATTCATCATTTAAGCGACAAATGTTGTATGTGCATTTCCAAACATGTGAAAATGTAAACACACTGAATATTTTGCTACACGTAAAAAAGTGGCTTTAGTAATTCACGGGAGTCCAAGGGCAATGTACGTTTTAGGCTTTTCTTTATTTTTAGACAATCGTTATGCCGTTAAACCCTCGCGGGCCACGTGACGTGATCTTGCGGGACACGTTCGGCCCCCGGGCCACAAGTTTGCCCCGTGTGATTGAGTCGACGTTCTGTACTCGCAAAGCCCTTCTTTGCTCCTGGTGACCATTCGAGGAGCTTCACACCAAAACGTCTCCTTTCAGCCAACATTCGGACACACGCCCACCCGGTGCCCCCCGCTCACCCCGGCTGCGCTTCATTCAAACACCCTCAGTGTTTCTCAGGAGCAATTCTGGCTTCACTGTCTTGCCCAAGGACACTTTGGCACCAATCCTCTGGGAGACGGGATCGAACAACCCATTGTATTGTTTGACATTTCAAACTGTACTCCGGGGGTAACATTTATTACTATATATGCGGTACAAATAGAATGAGCTATACAAATATAAAAACATTTAAAAAAAGCTTAATCTGTGGAGAAATGCTTTCAGCTCTCTTTCCGTGTGTGGTTCAGGGGATTAGCGTGGTTGCCCTCGGACCAGAGGGTCGGCGGTTTGGTCCCGGTCTGCACGCCATCGTGTCGAAAGGCAAGATGATGAAATCCACGAGCGTCACAGTGATGTCGGTCTGCCTGCTCTGAGTGAACCAAATTTCAAATGGACCGTCTGTGACGGTGAGCGTCGACCGGTGGCGCTCGGACCACATCCGGCCCGATGGAGCTTTTGATCCCGCCCCCCCCCAAAGCATTACTGCATCCAGGAGAATCCTCCTGAGGAAGTTCAATCATTGTGCGGTTAAAATACACAATTTACGACAGAGCCCACCAGTACTGCGCAAAGACGTGAACTTGAAACCATAAGTACATCCACTCGTTCTCAGATTCAGTCGTTTTATTTATAAAAAAAAGAATAATATTCTCCAGAATAAAGGTTTTATCGAGGTATAGGACCCTTTCTGCCTCCATCGTGTCCTGATGAATCAAACGCTATATGGTGAAAACCACGTCAGAGTGAACTGGGACACAGCGGAGAGTCCACGTGTCCGACTCCACCGGTGTGTGCGGTCCACTCACTTGACCACTTGTGCCACATACACAGCGTGCTGCGGTGAAGCTGATTGGCCGGCAGCTGCCTCACCTAACGAGAGGAGCGACGGAGAGGAAATGGAGAACCCAGGTGGGTTGAAAAAACAAACTGGTGTCAGGACACTCGACAACACGAGTGAGTCGGGTTCTCCGGCACGCCGCCGTCTCGCCGCGTCACCGCCAATCGCTGTGATCACACGCAACACCTTCCATCATTGACTCCCCGCCGCTCACCGAGGCGCTGGTTTGATTACCAACATGGTTTAAAATCAGCTGAGTGAGGAGACGGCGTCATCGCGCGCCGCATCGCTCTGATTCCCGTAATTGAAATTTCACACTGCGGCACGGTTCACTTCTCAAATGGCCTTTTCATGTGGAGCCGTGGAACGAAACAAAAAAAATAAAAACCTCCCGAACGCTTCCACACCGGAGATGTTAACAGCGTCACACTGAGCGTGATTCGATTTGGCCGTATCTAATGTGGCAGCAGAGCACGCGGGGGGTCGGAATCGCCCCATTCGCTGTCGCTCGAGGAGCCGGCTCCTGCTTCCGTGATCACAGAACCTGCAGGACACAGGAACTGGGGTTACGTCCCCTTCCGGAACAAACGCAGCTTTTGGGGCTTTATTCCAGAGCCTGGGCTGGAAAACATCTCCGCTCAGCAGTTAACAGAGCGTTTGGTTAGTATCACTCACAGAAGCGAGTTAGAAAAATAAAATAAAATAAAATCCCCCAAAACCTGTGTTTGAGACCAAATCCGAAGTTTGCACCAGACTTGTAACAGAATCCCTTCACCTCTAAAAAAACGGGGGGTCTATTGGGATTTGCTCCCCAGCCAATGAACTGCAGGCCGCTGCTGTTCCTTACTGAAGATAATGCTGGGTCAGGAGAACCTCCGGAGGCAGTGCAGTCCTTGAAGTAAACAGTTGCAATATCCACAGTTGCCTCCAATGATAATTGTGCCCTTGTTAACTCTGCAAGGCTACCAACAACCTTTCTCCGGACCCCTCAGCCAATCACATACGAGGTGGATAAGATAACCGATAGAAGTGTGGGAACGTAAAGGTGTAGTGTGCCAGATTTTGGTCATTTTTTTCGCTTCTAAATATATCACAAAACAAGTACAATGACAATTTCGTACATTTCGAATTGTTGTTTTTTTCCATGACCCCTAAATGAGCGCTTGAATGTATATTTACTTTACTTTAATGACAACTGAGGTTCTACCATCGGTTCTCCACCTTCGGGAGCGTACGGAGGAGGTGATGGACACAACACGCCACTTCACCACTAGATGTCACCTGATCTCCTCCTTCAAATGTGCTCTGGCTTTCTAAAAGAACCTGTTTTAAGTCGATAGTGTCCTTCAGTCCAAACCTGGTCCCACTTCGGATACATCCCTGTTTTTGAGCGTCGTCAGAGAAAGTAGCATCGATCCTAAAACGTGTTTCAAGGGACTGGCGCCGTTTTAGAAAACCGCGTAGAACAATACACAACCCGAGGTGGAGCAGCCGCCGGGGAGACACCATCACCTTGTCTTCACCCTTGACAAGTCAGGAAAAGCTGATGGCTCTACAAATATCCATCAGCCCTTTCATCTACAGTCTCTTTGGAGCCCGGGATTCACCGTCTCTCTCTCTCTGCTCCACCTCCGCTGAGAGGAAATAGACCCCGAGACCCCCGAGTAGGAGACCATGAAGTCAGCTGGAAAGAGATGAGGCCGCTTCACTGGTTGGAATGGGATCTGCTGATGGACCATGAAATGAGGAGAGCAGATCAGCTCTCTTCTTCTTCTTCTTCTTCTTCTTCTTTTTGCCCTGGGTACGTTTGGCCTTGGTGTTTTGCCCCTTTGGGTCTATGGGAGGCTTCGGGGGGGGGCCCATCCAGCTCCGCCCCCCCCCCCCCCCCCCCCCCCCCCCC
>JAFBJT010111056.1:394-19534 GCA_016785325.1 Chascanopsetta lugubris
ACACACACACACACACACACACACACACACATATATATATATATATATATAAAAACACTGTGACCTTGATTCTATGATGCCAGCTTAAACGTTATTATTCAATTAAGAAGCCAAACCTTGTTAACCAATTAGGAGCCTGTTCTACAAGGGGGCGGGGCCTCTGGGTGTGTGTGTGTGTGTGTGTGTGTGTGTGTGTGTGTGTGTGTGTGTGTGTGTGTGTGTGTACTCACTGCACTGGTGTCCCTGCAGTGTGATGTCCTTGATGGCCAGAACTCCTCGGTGACCGGTGCTGACGGCCTCGAATACAATCTGACACACACACACACACACACACACACACACACACACACACACACACACACACAGTTTCAGTGTTATATCTGATGCATGTGTTCACATTCCACAGTCTTATCGCCACGGAAACTGATGGCACACACTTCCTGTTGCCATCCACAGACAGGAAGTTCTCCTCCTTCCATCTGGAGACCCCCCCCTCCCCCGCTTTTCCCTCCATTCTTCTCTGGCTCTACTTCCTGTCGTCATCACTCCGTCTCTTCCTGTTCTATTCACTCCATCATTAACTCATCACTGTAACGAGGAGCTGTTACCATGGTGACGCTGCTAATTACACTGCTGTGCTTATGTTAATTACACACGTATGGACACACACACACACACACACACACACACACACATGTGTGCGCGTGTATGTGTGTGTGCATGTGCGTGTGCATGTGCGTGTGTATGTGCGTGTGCGTGTGTATGTGCGTGTGCATGTGTGTGCGTGTGCGTGTGTATGTGCGTGTGCATGTGTATGTGCGTGTGCGTGTGTATGCGTGTGCATGTGTGTGCGCGTGCGCGTGTGTGTGTGTGTGTGCGTGTGTATGTGCGTGTGCATGTGTGTGCGTGTGCGTGTGTATGTGCGTGTGCATGTGTGTGCGTGTGCATGTGTGTGCGTGTGCATGTGTATGTGCGTGTGCATGTGTGTGCGTGTGCATGTGTGTGTGTGTGTGTGTTACCTGGTAGTAGTTTGGCCAGAAGGTGGAGACAGCGAGCTCCACTCCCTTCCAGATGTGGTAGGCGGGGCCTGATGAGTTGTAGACAGGAACTCCCAAAGGATTATTGTTCTCTGAGAAACATGCAACATATTAACAAGCTCCTCCCACACAAACCTGACAGCCCCGCCCTCTTGCAGTACGCGTGTGTACTTGTACCTTTGATGTAAACGTTGAGCGTGGCGGGCGACGCCCCCTCTCGTCCTCCACCCTGGTAAAACAGGAAGCTGACGCAGTGCGTGTCGTTCTCTTTGAGCGGGGGCAGCAGCAGCTGAGCGCGCTGGCCGCCGTGACGACCTGACGTGTTCACCAACAGGAAGGGGGTACCTGCGGACAGGAAGTGACAAAATAAAAGCGGATGATGAAAAGTTGTTAAATCTTTGTTTCACAGAGCTGAGTCACAAGAACTCACACTTCAATAAATACACACATAATAAATATGACATACACACCAACAGAGAAGAGACAGGAAGTTTTCCGTACTTCAAAATAAAAGCCAAGTGTGGCACGGCTTCAGAATAAAAGTGTTTACAAACATCAACATGAACATGAACTACATTTACATCGATTAATGATTCTGTATGAGTGAGACTTCAAATTAAAAGGCAGGTACTGACTCAAAAGCGTGTGTGTGTGTGTGTGTGTGTGTGTGTGTGTTGTGAGTACAGCTGTCAATCATCCAGCTCTTTTCTTTAAGTCTGTTTCTGTAGTTTCTATGAAATTTAAATGACTTGTCTTTTTTAATGTGTGTCTGAGTGTGTGTCTGTGTGTGTGTGTGCGTCTGTGTGTGTGTGTGAGTGTGTGTGTGTGTGTGTGTGTGTGTTATGAAGGGCGTTTCCATAGTAACGGCAACTGTAGTTCTGTCTGGGCGGCTGTCAATCATAGATCCTGTTCATGACTCTTCAATCTCTCTCTCTGTCTCACTCTGTGTCTCTGTCTCACTCTCTGTCTCTCTGTGTCTCACTCTCTGTCTCTGTCTCTCTCTCTCTCTCTCTGTCGGCCGATCGTGGAGGAGGCGTCCTCCGAGACGCCTCCTCCATCAGGGAGTGATCGTCGTCTCACTGGAGGAGGTTCTGCTGGCTGTTGGTGAACAGGGTTAGAGTTAGAGTTAGAGTTAGAGTTAGAGTTAGAGTTAGAGTTAGAGTTAGAGTTATTCTGTCTGTCGAGCTGATGTCTGATAACATGACATAGAGCAACTCAGTCATATATTTTGGAGTCCGAGCAACAAATGTAATGCAGTTATTTGCACTACTTAGCATATATGGGACTGCAATACTGCAGGATTTATAGATATAAATTCATTTACAGAATAAGTCCCTTAAATATAAAAAAGTAGGAAAGTAAAGTTAGTGTGTATTGATCACATTTTTTCTTCATCCAGCACTTTTTTTGTCAATAAAGCTTGCAAAGCAAATAAAAACATTAAATGTATATAAAAACACCGAGCGAACTCTTCACTCTGCATGACCTTTGACAGTGAAAACACACTGGATAAAGCTCAATAGATGAACGAGACAGTGAGAAGCATGTTGCACGAACACAGTCATGAGCACACATCCAGGAATGCAGTGAGGAAATGCACATATTATGCAAAGTTTGAAAACTCATTCAACACTGCACACACCCACACATACACACACACACACACAGAGCAGAATATATAGAGAACAGTCTCGGGGGGGGGAGCTGAAGTGGACCGACGGCGGAACAAGACATGGAAAGACTTACAGAGCCCCGGGGGCCTCCAGCGGCTTCGGCGTCTCGGGTCCGGAGGAGGAACCAGAGACTCTACATGTTGGGTTGGATCTCTGTGTGAAGCTCTGAACCCGGCCTGATCTGACCACTTTAACAAGAATCTACAATATGTCTGCCGACCCCCTGTGTGTGTGTGTGTGTGTGTGTGTGTGTGTGTGTGTGTGTGGGTGTGGGTGTGTGTGTGTGCTGGGCTCCGTGAATCACTGGCAGGCCTGAACCCGGCTCGGTGCTGTCAGGAACGCTCGGTGCACTCGGCTGAGCACATTATGCTCCGTAAGTCACATCTGATCTCTGACTTTGATCAGCGCACGTCGGCCCAAATGGAGATGGTGTTTCTTTTCTTTTCACCTCGTGAGGCCCCTCGCAGGCTCTGTGGTCCCAGCGCCGGCTTAGCTAAACGTACACGCACACAGCATGTGTACGTACGTGCGCGCAGCCCGCGGCCCCCGCGCTTCCAGGAATCCAGGGTTTGGACACAATGTACACTCGGCAGCATGGGACACGTTTGGCACAGGGACTTCTACTTTGTCTCACTCGGTGCCGTGTTGTGTTTTCTGTGCTGGAGTTATCAGTGGATCTGGAGCCACATACGTAAAACATATGTCAATTGGCAAAGGGCTTTTCAGAGGAAAAGCGGAATTTAGATTCACTTCAATTGATGATTGAACATTTGATGAAAGTCCAACAAAAACATGTCTGGACAAGGTTGTTGGTGCAAAATAAGATGAATCGATAAACCAAAACAAGGCCTGTCCATCCATCCATCCATCCATCCATCCATTCATCCATCCATGCAACCATCCATCCATCCATCCATTCATCCATCCATGCAACCATCCATCCATCCATCCATCCATCCATCTGTCCATCCATCCATTCATCCATCCATGCAACCATTCATCCATCCATTAGCTTTTCAGTAATTGTTAAAACTCAAAGTCTTCTTCAATTTGTCCATTCTGGGCTGCTATAAAAACATAGTGGCAAAGATGCTGATGTTTATTCATTCTTAAGTTAACAAAAAAACAAAACATACGCAGGCGATTGTACAACAATATCGCTCCATCACCTTTTTGCCATTCGATCCCAGTCACCTAAATGTAACTCTACCAAATGTAGCCCAGCTCCAGTTCCTCCAATTCATATTTTGACGGTTAAAAACCATCAACCCTTTTTTACAATAAGGATTACAACAGGAAAAGTCACTTCATTCATGTTCACCCTGTTTCTGCTTGTGATTCCTAATCAGAGCATTGGCAGCAGCAGGGCGGAGTCATATTTCACATAGTTGGCCCTCAGTCTGAGGCGCGCGAGCATCTGTTGGACAAATACAGTGGAACTATTAAAACAGATGATGGCAGATGTCTCGCCGCCAGCAGACCTGAGTGTGTGTTCTGCACTTATCGACCGCCGCTCATAATGCAGATACATGGAGGAGTCAAATCCTGCTGGAATCATTATGGGGGGGTGGGGTGGGGTGGGCAGTTTAACCTTATCTGATTTAGCTGCGATGACGGTTAAAGACACCAATGCGGGGGGGGGGGGGGGGGGGGGGGGGGGGGGGGGGGGGGGGGTGCTAGGGCTTGGATCACTTCCTGCCAGCTGACACAGTAATATTTAACATACGGTAAATTATTAAAGCTGCATCCGCCACCATCCACTGGAGGGAGCCAGAGGCCCGACCATGGCTCCTTTTACACAGCATCTCCTCCTGTCCCACTGAAATGCAATATTAACTCCAACATGTTCTTTTTTCCTGTTAAAAATGATTTCCTTTCCCTGTCAGCAGCTCGTAATTTGACCGTTATCATTAAAGGTGCAGTGAGTACGATTTGGTGACATCTAGAGGTGAAGTTGCACGTTGTATCCATCAGCTCACCCTCACCCTTCTGCATGAACATGGTCGACCTCAGTTGCCATTAAAACTCAAAAAATGTTTAGTGCGTCCACTACTGTAAAAAACATGGCGGCCTCCATTGAGAGGACCCGCTCCTCATGTAAATATACATTAATGGGCTCATTTAAGGGTAATGGAAAAAAAAAAAAAAAACATTATGGTGATTATGAATCCATGAAAATGTCAGAATGTCATTGTTTTTCCCCATATTTTTAGAGGTGACAAATATGACCAAAACCCTAACACACTGCACCTTTAACCACCCAGTCTCCCTGCATGCATAAAGGCTGCACACTGACTCCGGAAAACATCAAGATAATGATGCCGAGGCCGACCCAATCAATTTCATGCTCTGTGTAATAGAAAGGTGGCAGGTTGTATTATTACTGTCTGCAGCCTGCGTGTCTGATGAAGCTTAATGGATGAACACAAAAGACTGCGAGGTTTCATCAGTGACCCTGGTGTTCCATGGAAATCTGAACAAGGATGGACTCTTTATGGGGTTTGGTGACCTCTAGTGGCAAAGCTGCATATTGTAAGTGAGTTTGAACCGCCTCAGTTGCATGAAAGAGAAGCTAAGGCGGCCATCTTTAGAACGAAGAACATGGTGGTGCCATATAGAATATGAATATAGAGGGTTCATTATGGGACATTGAAAAAAATGTATTTATTCAGTCATGTGATTATACACATTAAAACGTCATTATTTTCATTTTACGTTTCAAGTCCTGGTGATTAGAATGCAAATCAATTTGTCTCAATCTTACACACTGGACCTTTGGTCATTTTAAACAAAGTAATTTCAATTATAATGTATTAATTAATTTAATAAATGCTGTTTTATTCGGGGTTTTGAAGTGTTATGTGCAAAGGAGAGTAAATGCAATCGTCCTAAACAATCACATTTGGAAAATACAGTCTCTTCTTCTACCAAAGAAGTGGCTGCAGTTACATGATGCACATCTTTAAAGGTGCAGTGTGTAAGATTTGGGCACAGCTATTTCCACAGTCGACACCTTACCAGAATTATTCGTTGTCAAAAAAGTGTGCACTTTATGTAACTCTGGTGATAGAAACCATTTTGCTCTGTGGTGAGGACGAGCACCCACCGTGCTGCAGGTGTTGTCTTTCTTCAATAGGGGGCAGTGTGGTCACACAGGAGCCAGGTTATGTTCAATATACTCTGCACAAAAGCTCTGTGGAGCACAAAGGGAGGAACACATTATATAATAAACTCATCTCGGAGGAGGAGCAGCAGCAGTTGCTGAGGAAACTAATATCTTTCGCTGTCTGACTTTCCTGCCTGATTCTTGTCTCCATCTGCCTTTGGTATTAAAACTATATGTAGATACCGAGGGGAAAAAAATGAAAATATACATATAGAAAAGGATCCCAAATGTCTCCCTGGATGATAAATAATGTAGAAAACCAGTGAATAAGAAGAAGTAAATCAGCCCTGTCTGCAGGTGAATAATATCAATAATCATTCATATTCCCAAATAAACACAAACATCGATTGCAGGTCTTGGTCGGAGTCTGACAAACACATAATCAGTTGGAATTACACAGCAGCTGGAGGTGACATTCAATTCAACAGCTGCAGCCTCGCACACGGCCCACAGAGGGCGCTGCGTCACAAGCATTGCCAGCAGGGTTGTGTTTGTATTTGCTCTCTCTCTCTCTCTCTCTCTCTCTCTCTCTCTGGCATTTGATTCAGTAATTGGTTGGTAAACCTTGGATGTTTGCCTTTAGATTTAACCTTGTCCAGGTGCTTTATGAGAGAATCAGACTGGGGAGAGAGGAGTCCATGATCTGCTCTCCCACCAACATTAAAGGTCCAGCGTGTTTTATTTCATTTCATTTGATCTTATTTGTTCATTTCATTTGATTCTATTCTCTTTCATTTGATCTCATTACAGCAAAGGCCGTCCTTCTTCATCGTCGACAAATCCTGCGCACTGTACCTTTAAATCTCAAATCAGCTGTAGTGAAATTCCTGCTCACTATGAAATTACATTCGAATCACCAGTCACAGGAAGGTGCTTGAAAAAAAAAAGAAAGAAAGAAGCACATTTCCATTTAAATCACTTCCCTGTTGTATATAGCACCTTGGGTGTGGAATTAAATGTAGGCCTAATCAGAATTGAGTGCGGGTTTAAACTTCAGGCATTCAACAAATTAAAATTTATGGCATTTGGCTGGAAACCACCCGCTGTATAATAATCATTACTACACGGCTAATTGTCCACCATTGTACATATCATTATGGCGCTGAGACCTGCCGGGGCCATTCTTTACTCCGCTGGAGATGAGGGGGAGAATTCTACTCCATTAGGTGAAGTATTAGCTCGTCTATAATCGACACGCGGAACAATGGAACCGTCTGAATGTATTAAAAGAATGCGTCACGGAGGCCATAAAGCACATTCCTGCATTTTACTTCATGGAAGCGACGGTTCGTCAGCGCAGGAATATCAAAGTCGCTTTTGATCTGATTTCACCGAGGTGAAGGAGGAGTTGCAGCTGCCGCTGCTGCAGCGCCGCCGCCTCCTCCTCCTCCTCCTCCTCTCCAACTGTTTTTCATCTGTCTGCCTCGGCCTGATGTCTTATATAACGACGTGACGGCACTGATTCACCGCCAATGTGTCGGGAGCAGGTTTTGGGGGGGGGGGGGTGGTGGGGTGGGGGGGTTGATTGGGAACTCATGACTCTTTAGATGAGCCCATGGCGTCACTGGGGGTCAGAGTGTGGCTCGGTCCGTATTCGAATATTTACATATAAACTCAAATATATATCACTGATTTTTTTAATGATTTTATTTTTGTGTGTGGAATAATTTATATTTATTTACAATGTAAGGGGTTACTGTTAGAATCTTCTAAGTTCTATCATGTTCCATAGGATTTTAACATAATTATAAAATGTATGATTTTTATAATGGGTAAATACATTCAGCATTTTTTTGTTTCTATTCAAACTCATCAAGACAACACAGGCGATCTCATTCAACCACAGGGGGGCAGCACAGGTGTTGGACTCCTCACTTTGATTTGTACTTCCTGAAATGCCCATATATGGAAGTATCAGTGACAGTGAATGAGACAGAGGAATAGGAGGGGCAGGGCAGAGGGTGTGGTTGGGTTGTGGGTGTGGCAGAGGAAGAGGAAGAGGAAGTTCCACCTGCACCTGTTGCATGCTGGGAAATGTATTCCCAAGTCACTTCCTGTCTCACCCACACACACACAGACACACACACACCTGAGACTCTGATCAAATTGATTATGTGTGGTTTGATTAAAAGTGGACGAGGAGCAGCTGTGGAGAGTTTGGAGACGGTCACGTGACCTTCTGAAGTAGAAACACAGAGAGAAGCGGGAGCATGGACACAAACTACTAACCCACTGGAACAAACAAACATGGCTACCCACTCTCCACCATGGTGAGTACCTGAGGTTCTTAACTTAATGAGTGTGGTGATTAAAGCTGCTTATTCTGGCTGTTTACACTGGTCAGAGCGAGTTGATAATGTGACCTGAGGCCTGTGGAGCTGGAAGCTGTTGGTTTGTTCGTGTTGGTTGTTGTTGGCTGAGTTGAGGCCTGTGGTTGAGTTGAGGCCTAAAATGGCCGCTGCTGCACATGAGCTCTGCCAGTTTCATCCTCACTGTGTGAAGTTGTGTGTTTAGAGTTTGGTTGAACAGACCTTTTCTGCTCTTTTGCTCTTTTGTTTAAGGCTTAAAAAAAATAACCAGGCAATATTGACTTTATCAACATGTAGGACCACAAAATATTTTGAAATCAAGATATAAAGGTGTTTTTATTTAAAAAAAAATGTTTACTATAAATGCCACAAACATGTCCCATAGAGTATTTTAAGATGTAAATTTAGGCTATTTGAAGATGTGAACGTGGGCCTGTGGTTAAGCGGCGCCATCTTGACAGCAGCCATGTGATTTCAGCTGTAATCGTATGTGTCTGGCCTTTGTTGTTGTGCGTCAAACTTGTGATATCAGCTGTTATGTTTCCCTTCTTCACACTGGTTGTGAACGGACACATTCAGGTGTTGATGGTGGTCTGAAATTGTTACTTCCTGAAATGCCCATATATGGAAGTAAGAGGAAACGGTAACTGCGAGTGGTGGTGCGGTGCAGTGGAGCTGCAAAGACGACTGATGTCTTGGAGACTTTATGCTTGTATTTGTGGAAATGAGCTGTATTTATAAAACACTTTGTAATATTAACATCTCAAAGTGCTGCACAGCTTTTACCCAGTTTTTAGTTTTTAGTTTTCGCCCATTCAGACGCGCATTCCTGCACTAGTGCATATTTGGTATTACTGACGACGTGTGGCAGCAGTTTGTTCATTATGACATTTTTGATAAAAACTTTCAGATGCTGTTATCTGTATCAGAAGATCACTACATTTACATATACATATCTCACGGCATATACAGACAGAGTTACATTGGAAACTGCATATTGAACCTTGTAAAGGTACAGTGTGTAAGATTTGGTGACATCTAATGGTGAAGTTGCATTTTATATGTCCGTAACAGGAGAACCTGTGATAGCCCTCAGTTGTCATTGAATTGCAAAAGATGTTACCAGGTCCACTTTGCAGGGCTATTGGAAAACATGGCGGCTCCCATAGTGTGGACCTGCTCCTCATATACATTAAAGGGCTCATTTTAAGGGTTGTACAAAAAAGCAAGCCACACATTGGGGTGATTATACATTTGTAAAAATTTAACACACGACACCTTTTTAAATGGATTTCCTTTAAAGAATAGCTTTCTTTACCCTTTGCCTTCATATATATATATATATATGCAGAAACAGTCAATGCACAAACATCCTCCCATGTGCATGTTAAAGAAGATCTCTGTATAATAACCATGACAACCCCATCGGTGATGTCATTACTTCCTGGAACAAAGTCACCAAGGGAGAGATATTACATGGAGGGGCCAGTGTGTAGGTGGAAGAAGAAGAGGAGGATGAAGAGTGCAAACGAAACGCATGAAAGACCAAAATAATGGTCAGCGCTGGAGAACCCAGGTTTTTTATTTTTTTTTTATTTTCTTCAGATTGAATAAGAAATGAAACGCATTAGTTTGTTAGGCCCAATTTATAATTAGGCTTTAGGCTGCCACCACCATCCCTCACTGCCTCACTGTGTGGAGAGCAGCGCAATGGCTGTCATCACTGCAACCTGCCTGGAAGGTGCTCATTAACACACACACACACACACACACACACACACACACACACACACACACACACACACACACACACACACACACACACACACACACACAGCAGGCCTCTTTGCTTTATGTACTCCAACAACTCAAAGAATAGTTTTTCGCTGTAGTTTAAAATTGAGGCTATAGGATTGTAATGGCTGCCAGGTGACACCCGCCCTATTATGAGTTATCACACACACACACACACACACACACACACACACACACACACACACAGCTTTTTAAGGATGCCATTACCCATATCATTGTCTTCATTTAATCAACCTCAAATCACAAACAAGCACAAAAGTTAGTGATCAAATAGAGAAATTAAAATGTCAACAGGAATGTGCAAACACATGTTTGAAACAGGATGAAATGACTTGTTAATGCAGAGTGAGAGAACATCGTTAAAGGTACTGACCCAGGCTTTGTCCACACTGCAGTTCAATCACATAGTTTCACCTTGAGTCCCTTTGAACATGGAAATCTGTAATTAAGCGGTTCATCTTACATTTGAAAAATGTGCGCACTCACTTTCACATTTTCGCCCCATCGGTCAGTGTCGGCCATTAGAACCTTCCACATTAGGCTGGGACCGGGTCCTGCTGTGCCGGCCGCAGGATTCATCCATGCTAATGCTTTTCACCCTCTCGTGTCGGCGCCGTGCTCCTCTGGGCTTCAGGCCGTGTGGCGTTGGGATCCCCTTCACGTCCCGCGCCGCGCGTCGCTCGTCTTTCATTCGCGCCTCTCGCTTACAACGTAGGGGTCGATATTTGGGACCCGACTAACAACTGGGGACATGCGAACGCCAATCAAACGCAGTGTCAGTGACTTTGTTGCCTCCCGCTGGTCATATTCCAACTGTGACTTTTCATCCCTTTAAGTCTCGTATTGAGATTTCGACTCACAATTTTGCATTTTTGCAAAATACACCTTTTGAAATATGCTTTCGTCATTTATTATCTGGAGATCTGTTACTATCCCCCTTTTATCAGATCTGCATCTGTGCAAAAGTCACAAAACATACATTATATGTATGTATTATTGTGTATATTATATTATATGTATGTATTCACCACAGCAAATTCCTGGTATGTGAAAACAGCTTGGCGAATAAAGAAATTCTGATTCTGATTATATGGGCGAATGGTTTTATGCACCAAGTGATCATGTGTTTTAAAAAAGAATCTGATGTATGTGTTTCTGGGACAGGCTGGATTAAACGGATACATTCAGGTTCCATGGTGGAGAATCAATGTCTGTACAGGGTAGTTTGTGTTGTTGGTAATGTCATGCAGGGGTTAAAACTGTGGCCCGTACAACAAACCATTTTCTCATGGCCCGCAGGGAATTCTGAAAAGATAATGGAATGTGGCCCTGACTTGATTGTACCTCAGTTTTAGCACTAGGTGGAGCTACTGCCTGTCACAGTTCTCAGGACTGAAATGCCCGTGGGAAACCGTCGAGCCTTTGGCGGAGGAGCATAGCTCTCCGAGTGCCATTCTTCTTTCTTATTCGAATCCCTATTCACCGATTTTTAGTGAGAAAACGGCCAATCTCTGCGCAGCAATGCATTACTAAGCAGGCGCCTAACGATTTACTGTCCCGAGCGGTAATTAATCCAGGAAACATAGAGGCCCCAACAGGAAGTGTGTGTTTTTTTGGCTCTTTGAGCAAAGTGGAGTGATGAGGTTAATCCGGGTAAGCACTGCTAACCCTTAAAAAAATAAAAAATAAAAATAAGGGTAACAAAGGCCACCATGTTTCAGAGTACACGGGTCATTCCCTCACATCTGTGCCATAATATGTACATTAGAATTGAAGGACTCCAGCATTACTGTTTAATGGCTCTGAACCAAATGAAACATTTAACAGGCTTCGCCATCAAAGCGATGTAAAGGGAAATAAATATTAATGAAAGAAGCAACACTTGGTTCAAAGGGCTGGAAGCTGGGAAAAATTAAAAGGGGGAGCAAGGGTCCGCAGGAGGAAGGCGGCTCGGTGCAGGGGGAGAGTGTGCGCGGGATTGAGGGGGTTTGATTCCCCCAGAGAGCGCCAGTATAACCGAGTGCATGAATTCACATGGCTGTGGGGTTTCGAGTATATGTGTTCCAGTGCGGCAAGCTGCACAAAATATATATGTTCCCGATCTCTGAAGCATGAAGTCATTGATACATAACTATGTCTCGTCTCGCATCTGAAATCGGCTTCTGGTTTTGCAGAAAAGCTCATCAATACGTTATCAAATCGTTCTTTAGCGCGTAAAGGTTTCCCACTGGTTTCTACCGATGTTCATGTTGTGCAGCGCCCACGAGATATGATGCAGGTTTAATTTCTTTTATTTTTTATTTATTTTTTGCTCTATTAAATCATTTGTTTGTCACGATGTATGATTATGTGCTCGTACCTGGACGTGACAGAGGAAACGGCAGATTGTGACTCGTCACTTTTCCTCTAAAAGTTGAATGTTTTATAAGTTGGAGGATAAAAGTCTAAAAGTGCATTAAACAGACTCGGGTAAGTCCCACCTGATGCAGCAGAGGGCGCTCTGAGCACTGCTGCCCCCCTGACTCATCAGTAAAGTGAGGGAGTGGTGTTTCGATGAAAAAATGGAGGACACATTAAAATTTTAAATTTGGCTAAAAGTGACAGGATTATTGTTGATTTGCATTCAAGCAGCACTATGTGAAATGTAGCGAGCCACGGCGCCCTCTGCAGGCAAACAAGAAGACTTGCACTGTTTAGCTTTATGTCTGAGTTATAGCCTGTCAATCTCCGAGTATGTTGTCTCTCCCAGTGAACAGCAGATATTACCCAGAATCCCCTGCTTCACTGAATCCGATGACGCTTAATGAAGCTGAATCTTGATTTTTAAATTTTTTTTTTCCTCACTGAACTTTTGAGCCAGTTTTTAACGACTCCAAGTGCAGTTTGACTTTACTCTTGAACCCGATTCTGACGGTTTAACCTTCGACCGTCCGTCAGTTCCACACTTTGCACTGGAGGTGGATCCACTCATTATAGAGTGGATGATATAGAGCAGGTATATGAGGGGTGAGGAGAGGGAAGGAGAGCAACACCATTCCCCCCATTCCCAGGATCAGTCAGTCACTGCTCATTTAATTTCAATAATTAAAGGTGCAAGACGTGTGGTTGATCGGTTCCGGGTAAAGAGGATCAGTATAGCACGGGCGATGCAGAGAGCTCGTTAGAATGGATGACGAAGGTTAGGGCTCGAACCCTCACCCAACCAGGGGAGGAGGTGGTGACTAATGATTCATTTTCCAGACTCCAGGCGGAAACTCTATTATTTTTTTTTTTTTTTTGAGTGTTTTTTCCGTGTTTCATGCATGCAGGCAAAAATAGGGATCTCCTCTGTGAGTCAGAAACGAGAAGTTTCCAGTGACAGGTCGTCACAAAGTCTCATCTGGAAGTTTCACCCGCAGCGAAAAGTTGTCTTCGATTTTTGCTCCTTATGAAATTGGTTAATCTGCCGTCTCACTCGGAGCACATCCAATTACTCACTGAGGAGCAGATGTGAGATTGTGTGTGTGTGTGTGTGTGTGTGTGTGTGTGTGTGTGTGTGAGACAAAGACAACTGGATCTGAAGAGCTGCGATTGTCAAAATTTGCCGTAGTCCTGATATCAGTTCTCTGGAGGCCCCAAATCTGCTCATTCCCTCTGAACAGGGACGAGGACATGCCGCTGAATTCTGTCGTACCTCTGTTACAGTCCTCCTTCCACCACCAGCCAATCAAATGACACTTAAATCCATACAGGTGCTAATGACCAGTGGTAGCATCGATAACTAGCATGGCAAGTTAGCACCACATCCAGCTGTGTCATCATAATTCATGGTTGCTGTGGTGACCATTGTTATGTGTTAAAGCCCAGACTGAATTTAAAGATGGCAGAAATAAGAACTATAGCAGGAATAACTTTGATAAGAAACGCTGCCATCTTGTGGTGGAGACGGGCTTGTGTGTCCTTTACCATAGCCTGCCACCAGAGGGCAATAGAGTGTTGTTTACCTTCAGGAAACCCTCCACAACATAAGATTGGCTGATTTAAACAGGGTCAATATATAATTCTCTCCATTATGTACTGCAGCCTTTTCTATGAACTGTCACAGATTAAGTTGATTGATTTCTAGAAATGCTGTTTTGGCAGTTGTATATCCTTTTTTTTTTTAT
This sequence comes from Chascanopsetta lugubris, assembly GCA_016785325.1. Taxonomy (NCBI): domain Eukaryota; kingdom Metazoa; phylum Chordata; class Actinopteri; order Pleuronectiformes; family Bothidae; genus Chascanopsetta; species Chascanopsetta lugubris. The sequence goes on from JAFBJT010111056.1 coordinate 14,540, forward strand.
TATACTTTTTAAGGGAACCTTGTAATTTCATTTTTATTTCAATCTGATGTTGATTATTGATTACTGGCCCAGCTGCAATCATCAGTTGCAGTATTGGATCAGACAATCGCAACATGAATTGATTCTCATCGTAGGAACACTGAATACACTTTTGTCGACCCCAAATTTATCGATATTTCTTTGGCCAATTTTCAGCATCTCACAATACATCAGCATAAATTCAGCCTTTAATTATTCATCATTGTGCGTCACCATCAGACACTTTGCATCAAAACAACCTCTTGGTGCAGCTCTTGTCGTTAAACTTGCAGATCTCTTCCCCTAAAACTTTAATTCGTCCTATAACTCAGAGTTTTGCGGGCCCCGCATTAGTTAAGGATATGCAAATGAACTCGCGGTGACTTCCCGGCCCATTAACTCACCGCGCCCCCCTGCTGGAGTTGTCCTCGCACTAACCCCATGTGAGGTGAGCTGCGGCATAATCATCCTGAATTGGACTCCACTATTTCACTTCAGTCTCAGCTTTTAAAAAGAAAGAGCTGGTGTCTCTGTGGGGTCCAGTTTCTTTAGTTGTATTCTCTGCATACATGATATAATTTATGCCTTTTCAGGAGTGTGTGAGGACACCAGGAAGATTTGGTGAATACATTTTACAATTTGACCTTTTGCTGAATAATTTTGCCCGGTGGAAATTTTAGTTTTTTTTCTTAAAGAACCGATTGAAGAAAAGCAGCAGGATTTCAGCAGGTTTAAAGTTTAAGGTTCATTTATAATCATTTTTGTTCATGATAATGAATATTTTAGGATCTATCAATACTTGATAATACACCATGGCTGCAGCCAACAACTCTCAAATCCATTTACCTAACTAAGTACCTCCTGCTTCTTCCAGAGAACCATAACAGCAACTCTAGGTTTAAAGGGGCTATTAGGAGTTTTATAAGTATATACGTTTAGAATATAGATCCAACAGGGCCAAGAAAGTATCAGTCCAACCGTCCTGCAATACCACTTTTTCACCACCAGAGTGAGTCATGAGCCTCTGCAGTGTTCAGTCTGCCCCTTGACCACACAACCAATCACCGTGCACACTTGTGTCACTTCCTGTACTCACAGCAAAGTGTGTGCGTTCTCACAATACTGCCACCTGCTGTTTATCTATGGAACTGACATAATTACATCCAGCCCCTTTTTAAGCGTAGTGGTGCTTTAAATTGAAACATTAGTGCGTCTTGGATGCATGAAAGGGTCAGTCGACGGGTTAGTGATCACATGAAAGGCAAGAAACATTGAGACACACACACACACACACACACACACACACACCCCGTGAACATAACTCCACTTCCATGTGGTAGGATTCATTATTCAGGAGCTCCGACTAAACTGCATTTCATGTCGGTGGGGCCTCATCTGTGTACACTGACTTGTTTGATGATTTATTCACCGGCTGCCGGCCTGTTCGTCTGACACATCTGTAATCGCCCATGCAGGCATCCACCGTGTCCGCGGGTCGTATCGGGGTGGGGGGTCTGGGGGTCCTGGGTTCGGGGGTGGGGGGGGGGGGGGCGCCGGTTTCATCATGAGCCTGTAAGTAAACCTCAGGTTTCACACTTTGAGCCACAAGTGTTGTCAGTGGACCTTTCGGTTGAGGTTAAAAGCTGCTTGTTCCACCAACGCTCAATATTTAATGACCTCAGCCCCCGACTGGTTCTTCGCAGGCTTCATCGAATAAATACACATTTGCTTGTTATCGTCTTCGATGACGTTTGTAAAGACTTATCCGACACTTTGGACGTCGCACCAGATCAACGCGGCTCTGAACAAAGAGATTTTTTTTCGTCATTACGCTGCAGATTAGCAAAATTACATTTACTTGATAGACATAAATTAAGTTTAAAATTTTTTTTTTTTATTACAGCCCCAGGCTGTCGTAATCAGCCTCCAGATCGGTGCTTCATCTCATTTTCCCCGAGCGCGTCCGTCCTCCACACGCCCGAATCTTGTATCTCTGCCAAACATCCAGCCGGCGAGTTGCAGCCGGTTTCCTTCCTAACGTGATTTCAACTCCTCCTGCCGTCTGTCTCCACGGCCCCCGACAAGAGTAGCTTTGTTAGTCTGAAAAGCAACCGGGGAGCGTTTTGGTGGAAGTAATGCTTCACTGCTATTTAATGAAGACGAGGATTAGGACATTCGTTTACAATACAATGAGACTCATCGGAACCGGTATTGACGGTTGTATGTAGCTGGTTGTATAATCAGCAGTTAACTGCTGTGTTAAAGGTTTTGGAATTGTGTCAAGTTTAATGATAAACAAAGTTGACCAGCAGGTGGCGATGCTGCAGAGGGAATTACTCCCTTTTACACTCGGTTAGATGCATTTTGATTAAATACTAAAAAGTGCATCTTGGGGACACAAGGTAATACAAGCTAAATACAGTTAGTGCCCTCTCTTAACGATATAAGACAATACTGTTTCATGGAGTCGGTATAGTACTTGTATGTCAACAATTAGCATACGTAAACAAACTTCTTCTGTCTGTGAAATGGAAGGTGTCTATTAGCATTACAGGACACTACGCCACCTACTGTTAAGGAGTGCGAATAGACGGCACTCCAAGGTACTCCCCTTCAAAATAAAAGCCACTGAAAACGGGTCCTCGACCCCCTTTTTGGGTCACGGCCCACCACTTGAGAACCGCTGCCTTATCCCAAAACACTATTTACCGAAGAGCGTCGTAGTTAATCTGTCACATGGACAGTCGGAGCAGCGCCATCACCTCACAGCGCCCCCCCCTCCCCCGCCCCGCAAGTGTTCTGAAGCTAAGGGCCCACATTGGATCCTTAAGCTAAGCCCCCCCCCCCACCCCCCCTTTCCTCCCTGCATCCATCATCCTGCACCACGACTCCCATCCACTTATCACTTCTCATGAACTTCATACTCGCTAATCCTTGTCAGAGTCCAGCAGCGAGAGGGAGAGGAGCCGTGCCGGCTGACTGATGGCCGCTGGGAAGAAAGGGTCTCCTGTGGTGCTCGGCATCGCTGCTCTGTTACTAAAGATCTGACTGTTTATCCAGAAAGGCACACGAGGGGGGGGGGGGGGGTTTGTACTTCTGTCCATACATTTGAAGGAGAAAGGAGAGTCCTCTCTCTTCTCTCTCTCTCTCTCTCTCTCTCTCTCTCTCTCTCTCTCTCTCTCTCTCTCTCTCTCTCTCTCTCTCTCTCTCTCTCTCTCTCTCTCTCTCTACTCCACTTCCATCTGGGCTTTCATGGTGATGTTGAGCTGCAGGTGGTTCGGCCCACGCCGCTCCACAAACATGTCGGCGACACCCACACAGGAGCAGCTCGCTGAGAGCCGAGTGTTAGACCTGAGGTTTGAGGCGAGGAGGTTGAAGGGAGAGGGGAGCAGGATGCAGCAGCGCCCCCCTGAGGAGCCGAGCTGCTGAAGCACACATCTGGCCCTGCAGGTGAAGACTGTGATTCAGGGTCCAACAAAAAAAAACAAAAAACTAACAGTGTCTGCTCTGCTCTACCATGCAGAATTATGTTTATTTCCCCCGTCAAACGGCAGCTCCTCCTTCCCCGTGGTTATTAATATTTCAGGCCTCAAAAAACTATTGATGTGTTTTGCACCACAGGATCTTTCAGTCTTCTCAGGAACTCGGAGGATCCGGGGTCTTAATTATGATCCAGGGAGAAGGTTTCTTACCACCCAGAAAGCCTCAGCCCGGGGAGCGGTGGGTTCAGGAAGTGTTCGGAGCAGGGAAGCGCAGAACAGCACTAATTGGTTGAGAATGCTGTTGTTCTATCCGCCGAGGAAAATACTGCTTTCGTCTGTCTGTGTGTTTGTTGGAAACATCTCTGATTAGATGGATTTCCTCAAAACTTGGTGGAAGGATGTGGGTCAGGGGAGTTTCTTTTTAAATGAACCCTGGATTCTGCAAAAGAACCAGAAGATGAGGATTTGTGGACTGTTTGGATTTTGACCATAGACAGTATATGGAGATGGATGTAGCGTCCGAGACGTCAGCCATTGGTTTCTGCAGAGTGCTTATGAGGCTCGCAGTGACCCAACTCCTCCTACTTCCTGGTTTTCCAAAAATGGGCAATTTCAAACCTTGATAGAATAAAACCTAACACTGGAAAACAAATCCATGTTGAACCATCATGGGGGGCTGGTTGAGGCCCCCAGGCCGTCTAATGCTCAGATCGGGTTCCAGGGATGGTTAAGTCACAGAAAGCGAATGCATGTCACAGTATCACTAAAATTTCAGACTCTGTTTTAAAACCAAAAAAAAAACATCATCATCACGCTTTAATTTACACATGTTCAGCATCATGTGGGTGAATTCATGAAACAGGCCCATGGAGATCTCGTACCACGACTAACGCTCAAACATTATTTCTTTTATTTTGTAGAACAGACATGACTCCGTCTGGATGTTCTCCTCGAATACCAAACAGATCAGAGTCCCCTGTGGGGGCAGTGTCCATGTTTTATTTATGTGTTTACCTCCGCCTTTTAAAGCGGGACTAAAAATAGGTGAGATGTGGCTTTTGCAGACACAATTAACGCTCCCACGTCCGACCTGCGTCATCGCCGCCCGTGTTCCCGCCACATCAAAGCATCGCCGGTGTCGCTCTCCCTCGGAGCAGCGCGGCAGTAAAAAAACAAAACATAACAAAAAAAACAAACCCCGTCCCACTGAATCAATGTAATATCGTCCCATATGTGAAATAAAGTGGAGCCTAATGTGTCGCCCGGGGCACAGTCACCTCAGAAATGAAAAATATGCGAATTAGCAGACGAATGCTGCCGAAAAATTAAATTTCTCTCCAAGTGACCGAGGGAGTCGCTGGCATGTGCACGAGCACAATGCACAGGTGACGATGCACCTCAGATTTATTTCGCCGCCCTCCTCTCACTTTCTCCCTCTCCTATTGATCAACCTGATACTGTGTGTTTTTGCGCCTGGGGGCGGAGCCCTGCTCTC